>FASU01033704.1:569-15328 GCA_001486225.1 Heliconius pardalinus sergestus
TCGCGAGCGGCTCGCTAGTATAAAATAAAAGCATCCATTGTATATATAACTAAAAACGACGCCTCGACACTTAACGAGGGCACAGATACTTGCAGATTATGTAAATCTTTATCTGATGAGGTCACGGTGTTATGTTTCGTGAGATTCGTCCAGCTTCTACATCATAATTTAAAATATAATTTGAATAAATAAATGCAATTAAAATTATAATTTTATGCAACGACCATAGGACGGTTTTTAATAAAATGAAGCCAGAGTTTAAACATATAAAGAAAATATTGTAAAATCGTCGTGGTGGAGTGAGACAGTTGGGGAAATTAATTATTTTCATTCTCCGCTCTGGTAACCAGGGCGGCGTTGAGTTCCGACACTTAAACGGGAAAAGTGAGAAGCTGCTTTTTTATTAATCAAAATCAGTTCAAGCTCCAACGTATGTTGAACGTTCTTAAGGCGTCTATCTAATGAGATGACATCAGCTGAATGCAAAATGTCACGTTCTAATATTTAAAGTAGAGACTAGAGACCTTTAAATGGAGACGACACTATAAAAAATTATAGGCTTAGAATAAAACTTTTATAACTTTGTATTAAATTGTAATGCCAGGTCAAAGGTAAAAGCGACGGCCGTGGGTTCGATTCTAACTCGGGGAATGACATTGACTTGCGTCTCCCAACATATATTATCTAGAAAATTTAGGGGAAAGTTAAGTGCAGTGTCTTAACACTAGGTTCACTCTCCCTACTTTTTCGATTCAAATTTATTTTATAGTCTTTATCGCGCCCTTGACATTATACACATATTAAAAATTCTTATAACAGTTCTTTCGTAGCGACATGCGAATCATTTTTAATGATTTGATTAGCGGGTTTAGTAGATTTTGCGGGTTTAGTATTAGCGGTATAGTAGCAGATGTCGATTTAAATTCTGTAACATTCAAAACTTATACGATATTTCATAATTTTCATTTATTATATGTAAAAAATATATATTTATTGTGAAACCGAAAAGAGGAAAAAAATGGATAAATTAAAAAAAAAATCTTAAAAACATATAACAATATTAATAACTTACATACTGAAACACGAGTACCATTTACAATTACCAGTTAATTACAAACAACATTAAATATGAAAAGGAAGTAGAAATCCATTTAATTAAGCATTTCCTCTTAGTATCATATTTTAACACTGACATATGAATATCATACTGCATCAAATAATTAACAATTATTATAATTAAATAATGTATTTTCTAGAAAACACAATTTGCAAGTATAATTTGTTTTGATTGAAAAAAGATTTTTTTTCCAGCGTCACGCCGTACCTTGCACGCAGCAGGATAGGAAGATGGAGTCTAGTGTTAAGACATTTCGCCTTTTCTGGTTTCTGAGATCAGCGTGTTCAACCAAACAAACTCTTGAGCTTTATAAAACTCAGTATAGCAATATAGACTTTTGCCGATGAAATTCATTCATATAATTTTCATTGAAAGTTCGAGCTCGAGGTCTGTGCTTAAGTGACGCTCGAAAACCATAAAGAGTATCTAACACAATGTGTTGGCCCCACATTGCACTTTGTATGTTGTCTTAAACATCGCGGTAAATCAGGAACATCCTTATTAAACGATACTATATTAGATAATTAATAAGTAGTAAATAAATAGATATGACAAAAAGCGGCGTTGAACTTCGTCACTGATCATACAATGTATTGAGTAAAATTTATAAAACTGAGTATCTGAACTGTTGGTTACAACTGTCATATTTGGAAAAAAGCGTGAAGCTTTATATAAACCTCACATAAGTATTCGTTAATTTTTCATCACAAAAAGCTTTAAAAGTATACGGAGCTTTCAAAATTACTCCTAAGAAGTGTTGGCACAGCACCAAATGCATTCTGAACACTCCTGAATTATCCAGTTATGACCCACTTGAAGAAAAGCTAATTCATTATAAATAAAAATGTTCAAATGTTATTTATTACAATACTTAGATATTACTGTACTACAGTATTAGTAATACATACTGAAATACATTGTATGAATAATTTTATTAAGAACAAGCTTTTACCTGCGGTTTCCTTTTTTCAAATTAAGAAAACTAAGAGTTGTGTATGACATAATATGAGAAATTATAACTAAGTTAACTTTGACCGCAGCTACAATGGGTCACATTAAAATAACTAACGTGATGTAATATACCCTTCCTCGATTAATTGTCCAATTCGTGCCAGTAGTTCCTGAGAATAGCGCGTTCAAACAAACAAAGTCTATACCTTCTTTATTTAGTAGATAACAATAATCTTTTAAGTTTTTGTATATAATCCTACGACTAATTAAAATTGTCGTATGGTTAGAGACAACTAAGTGACAAGTTAGTCCGCTCTCTAAAGTCCACTTGTTTTTGATATTTATCTATATTAAATCAAACATATAGTAATGGACAGATTGAGTAAATGAAAGTACATCATACCCGCGAGTGGGAATCGAACCCATACATGTCGGATTTACAGTTAAACCCCCTGCGCCACAAGGGCCTCTGTTTGGCGTTGATAGTTGTACATTTTGTTATCACCTACCAGTTCATAAACATAATGTATGAAACATCTTTTATGTTAATGTTTACTCACATACTTCATGCTAAACAGAGAGAACCAACCAACTCAATTACTGAGAGACAAACAATGGAGTGACTGTCCCATAAATCAAATTATATTTCGTGTTGAAGCACTCTAACTAAGTAACTCTTTTCCTTTTATCTATTTCCACTTCTATGCTAATATTATAAAGGTGAACATTTAGTAATTGAACGTTCTAATCTCAAGAACTACTGGCTCGAATTGAAAAAATATCTTTGTGTTGATTTGTTCATTTATCGAAGAAGACTATATGCTATATTGTTTTTTATTATTTATACACGCGAAGCCGCAGGCAGAAGCTAGTGACTAATATTTATGTCATATAGCAAAATAGCAAAATGATTTCATCGTTTTATGGATCAAGTTAAAGTTAAGTTCGTTGGATGACCAAGATCATAATAATATAAATATAAAATAAATAACTATTCAGTCATCATGACGCAACTAATATGAGTTTGACCGATTGACGTGACGCGATAAAAAAAATTATTTTTAACCGACTTCAAAAAGAAGGAGGTTATCAATTCGACTGTATTTTCCTCTAAACCCTCCCTAGGACTATAGAATATGTGTGTTTTTAATGCAACTTCACTCTTTGTGACGGCATAACAGAGTAGGCAAAGTGAACCTAGTAGTTAAGTCACACTGTTCCCCACTTTCCGTCAACTTTTCGAGAAATTTCGTGTTGAATGACGGAACTCAACACCGCGCTTTGTCAACCAGAGGTAAAATGAAAATATAACTATTCCACTGAGTGACACACGACGACCACAATCTCTTTAAATAGGATTAAGCCTCCTTTCTCCCATCTATATTATCTTTAAAAGCATACATTAGATATATGATAAAAATTAATAAACACTAACAAAAACAACCTATGTTATTTTCACCTTGAACTTAATTGCATCTTTAAATAATGTTTCTTGTCCGACTTTCCTGTCCCAGTATTATACTAATAGCTGCGGTTCGTTTTGCAGACCAAATAAATTATTTATAATATATAAAATATGTTCAGTATTTTCTTTTTGTAAATAGCATTTTTTATGCTATTTTATTTATTTTTGTATTTTTTAAGTTGTATATTTTACATCCGTGAAGGGGAAAAAAAAAGAATAATATGATAATTTTTACCGTTTAATAATTGTAAATCTAAATAAATAATAATATAATGCCAACAATGCATATCAAGACAGTCAAAATAGGGGAGCGTTTATTTCTTACGGTGCGTGAACTTTGTGCTTCGTGTGGGAAAAAATTAAAGCTACAAAAAGCTTATGTTTAAACAACTGTGCAGCCGTCCTGGCACAGCGGCACGGAGCGTCTGATTGTAAACGCGACGTTCATAGGTTCGATTCCCAATCGGGGCACACTGGGCAACAGTCTGTTAACACTAGGTTCCCTCCGCCTACCCTCCTATGCAGATACAGAATACAGCAGGAACCATAAATAGAGAAAAGAAAGTAAGTATAAAATATGCTTAGAAAATGTGAAATTGGTATGAAAACTGAAATGGATTACGATTTTTTTATTCCTTAACAAAAAATCAGCTAGTATTCTTCATTTTTTTACCATTTTTTTCATTTATACATTGTGTACCATATTTTAAACCCCGATGCAGAAAGAGGGGTGGTGAAAAGTTGAATGTGTCTGTCCATGTGTTTATGGGTGACACCATAGCTCCTGAATTAATGAACTTATTTGCGTACGCTCTTTTTAATCGAAAGTCTTGTTTATCGCGGTCGTTCTTGTGCTATGCTCTAAGCTATATTTTATGATAATTGGATTAGTAGTTTAAAAATTTGTCAAGATTAAGTAATAATATTTTTGGTCGTCGTCCTTTATGTCGTCTTTTAAAGCAAAACAAGAAAACTTGATCAAAATCGGTCAATCGATTAGACCACTGTCCTATAATAACAACAAATACGCCATAAGAATATATAAATCACATTACAAATATAAGATTTTCTCGTCAATTATGTTTTAGTGACAATGAACGCAAACATGAGTAAAAGATAAGGCGAAAGATAAGCGTTATAAAATCACGTATATATCTACACAAATATGCATGTAAGGTGTGTTGGGGATTATAAATAAACAAATTTTTTGGTGTATCCCGCAAATAGCAGGGTACTCTGTTAACAGTAAGATACTTCCGGTCACCCAATTCTGAAGGCATTGTATGTTGAAAGGCGGAAGTCAACGCCGCGCTAAATCTACTCATTACCAGAGCAGGAAATGAAAATCCTCCTGAATTAATTACACTCAAACTAATTAAGTAATAACTGTACAAGTAAATACATTTGGATAGGTATACACTTCATATATTGCCAGAGCGATGAGATAATTGATTAACATGCAATATGTTTAGATTCACACTTAATATGTAGAACTAAACATTCAGATGCAGAATAAGTTGTGCTTGTGAATTGAATTTCTTTATTATTAATGCACCCAACTGTAAATGCAAAGGTTATAGATATAGTAATTGAGCGGCGGAAATGAACGCTGCACTTATTCTTATAAACAGGACCCAGAAATCAAAATAATTCATTCCTCCAGAAACAAACTTACAAGCTATATGTATAAAAAAAATATTATTTTTACATGACAACTGCCATTAAGCAAATGATGTCATTAACACTATATGCTTCCATCATTGACTTCCTGATGATGTCACTTTAGATCATCAAATTGATTGTGTTAGGGTCATTGGTTTTAATAAATTCACTTGCCGTGAGTTATTATGATAAATAGTTTTTTAAATGTAGCTCCATCCTTGACTTAAACTATATGATTAATATAATCGAGTTTGTTTAGTCGAAGACACTCATCTTAGAAACTACTGGGTTGGAGGATTCTTTCTTTTTCTTCTTTGGTTTTGATATATTAATTGCCCAACACAAGAACTTTTTAATTTGAATTAGTAGATCACGATATAAGTGCATTCAACAAAACAAAAATCAACTTACAATATTCTTTCATTACTTATAAACATACATTTCTAAACACACATATTTTAAAAAAATATATATTAAACACGAAACTTCGCAATAACCATTTTTGATTTTATTTAGAATCAAATGTAGGCAGAAAGAATCTATAATTAATGCACTCTATTCTTCTTCCCTTTTCTCTTAATTAAAAAAAATTAAAAAACTAAGTATTGAAAACAGTTAAGCATTGCCCAAGTGGGAATAAAATCCACAAGCAATGAGTGTACTCAGATGCTGCACCACTGTGCCAACATGCTACACAACAGCATGATATTTATGTTATTCAGGTTTCTTTTTGGGCTTTAAATCAATTTATTTTAATTGTTTATTTTCTTCTTTTTTCTATACAATATAAACTATAAACATATCTTAAATAGGCATTTATACATTATCACTTCTAAAAAAAAAAAATATCAATTTCAATTATTTTAAAATTTCAACCAGTAAATTTTAGTAAAGTTTAAACAAAAACATGCAAACGATTACCTCAATTACCATTATAAAATACAAAGTTTATCGTTATCACGGGCCGCATTCCTTCAAGTTAGAGCTATTAGAGTGTAAGTGCGACGAATTTATGAAAGCACTGTATTATATACGACTAAGCTTAGTTGTACTACGTCTTGTGAAAAGTGGGACATCGCCGCGCCCTCAACAAGAATTATAACATTCCTATTGGAATATAAGCAACTTGGTAAAAACGGTTTAATTTATGAACATTTATTTCAATTACAATTATTGTACTTAAGTTTAGTAGTCGTTTTTAGATAGAAATGGTGTAGGTAGTATTGTTACTTACCTGTATATCAACAAGATCCCATTAAACGGCAATTTGTAAAGAAAAACTCGCAACTGTGTCGTGTTTTCACGTAAACATGAGTCCACTGGTTGTAAAGGAGGAACTGGTTATCACATTCACCACGAATCCACCTTTATAGAATAAAATCACAACACAAACACTTTAAAGCGAAGTTTATAGAAGTTTTAAGGGATATTAGATTTATTTTTCATTCATAAATCATTTGAAACGAGCTGTAACGTTGCTTAACGGATGAAACTACTATTACTGAGTTTATAGGCGGGGTAGGGGGCAACTGTGCGGGGGCAGGGGCCGCGTCATCCGCCATATTGGTGGGTTACGTCATCGCGCAAACACGCTTAAAAACGAAACCTGAATGCCTTAAAATTATTATTATTGTTATTGAATAAATTGTTTTTTTCGAATTGAAGACCGTTATATCTGTTGTGGAAAGACAATTTGTTTTAGTAAATTTTTTAAACTTTATTTTCGTTTTGTTTTGTTATTATTTAATATATTTTTTTATTGAGTCCTGAATTATTGGTTGTATTTAGTGACAATCGTGTAATATCTGAAATTCTATCTTGCAAATTGTTTTATGTATAATACTAATTAGATATATTTAAATAAATTTTATATATAATAGAATTTCTACATATTCTAAAAAAGTCGTAAAGTGAATGGCATCTTTATATTTAAAATTAAAATTTATATATGGGAGCTAGGAATCTGAGGCAAGTAAAAATATACGATACAAGAGAGCACTGACATCATATGTCAAAAAATAATTATTATTGTCAAATGTCAAAAAGGCTGCTTAAGGAGTAATTTTAATTTTGCGTATTTTATATTTCATAAAATTTAAAAATAATAGTTTTCAATCACGTTAGAGCGACGCCTAATCTAATACGATCTACTTCATCTTCATATTTCATCATTTAAGAGTAAAGAAAAATCAAAAATGCAAGGTAATGACTCACTATGTTATTGATTAATATCCTTGTTGTGAATTCTTTGTTTTAATTATTAATTTATTTCTTCAGATACAAGACCAGAACTGTATGAAGAAGTCAAGCTATACAGGAACACAAGGGAACGAGAAAAGTAAGTATATTAATGTATATAACAATAATTTTAAATGCCTGCATCAGAACTAGATATCCAAAATTTGTTTTTGTCCTATTCGATCCTAAATGCTGATGTTCCGCTATTTTTGACGCCAAATTGTGAGTTCGATTCCCACAATTACTTATTCATAGAAATAAATAAATTTAATGTTCTTATTAATTTAATATTCTCACTAATATCCTCAATCATTCAGTGCAATGAAAATGTCAGTGTGTTGTGAACAAAATATTTTAACACTATGTTCCTACATGAAGATAAAAAGCTTTTGAATTTGTATATATATATTTTTTATATATTATATCTTCAGGCATGACAATATGGCTGAACTCTATGCTGTAATCAGCACACTCCAGCATCTAGAGAAAGCTTATATGAGAGACTGTGTCCGAGCCCAGGAGTACACTGCTGCATGCAGTAGACTATTGGTTCAATATAAAGTAGCTTTTAAACAAGTTCAGGGTGATGAGTTTCCAACTATTGAAAGTTTTGTTACAAAATTTCGGGTGAGTTAGTATTATATTTACTGTTGTGAAAGTAAAATAGACTCTAAATATAAAAAAAGAGTATAGGAATATACCAGGTGGTATGACATAGACAAATCATAGTATTCAAGAATTTAGATAAAACTATATTAATATGGGAAATATATGCTATAAATTTCGTGGGATAAGTTTACCTTTCAATGGAAGAATTAGATGCAGTATCTCATTCAAATTTTATATGAATATTTAGCAAGAAATCAGTTCAATAATGTTAATTGAAACTGTAAATACTGTTTTTAAGCCATATGAGGAACTAAAGGTTTTATAATTTACATTCATAATAAAAATAACATTGTTAATTGCAGTTAGATTGTCCTGCAGCACTGGAAAGGATAAGAGAAAACAAACCAAACCTCATCAAAGATGACAAAGGAAATACCAATAAATATATCGCTGAGATTGTTTCAGTAAGTAACTAATTATAAAATAAAAGTATATATATAAATATACTTATATTTAGCTTAATTACAATTTTGTTTATGGCACAATGGAGCAGTGTCTGACTGTAAATGCAACGGTTGTGTATTGGATTCTCAGTTGGGTATGAAATATTTTAATATCTTTGCTCTGGTGAAGAGACAAGAATGTATCTAAAAATATATAAAGAAATTAAGAGTTGGATGAACACTAAAGCATAAGCTGTTGCATATCAGTGGAACAGGAGTGTCCTCTAACAGTAGACAGTAGACATAATGGTTGATGGTTCAAAGGCAAATTAATGATTTGTGCTTAAGTGGTATGCTTGGAACCATTGCTATAGTTTATAAAATGACTTTAAAGTCTTGTTTTAAAGAGTATTTTTTAAATTAAGTTAGTTAATTTTTTAAAATTTCAATGATAGTAGAAATTTTCTAGTAGATAAGTTTCTATTTAAGTAGCTTCACCCTTTTTTCTGCATAGTAGGAAAAGTAGAAGCAATCTAGGCTTAAGACAATATTCCCTAGGCACTGCCCACTTGAATTGAATGGCAGAACACAACAACACCTTGTTTCATAATACTTTTCTAACAATAGTAAATAATTTCCCTTGCAGTTATTCATTCGTAAACTCGAAATATTTTTTTTTTCAGTTATTCATAACCTTAATGGACAAGCTCCGTCTTGACCTCCGTGCGATGGACATGATACAGCCGGAGCTCAGAGACCTGAAGGACACAATGGACCGCCTTGAAATGCTGCCTGAGGACTTTGAGGGGAAACTAAAGGTTTTAACTAGTTATTTTGTTTTTTTATTTCTTCTATACCTATAATAAAGTCTTAACTGATCAGTGGTCTGCACATGGGAGGGATATCAAAAGAACAAAGGTGGGGAATTTATCAATGTAATAGAACTCTGTGGGTTTGTTCTTGCTAATCTTAGAAACAGCTTAGCCAATTTAAGTGCAATTTTCACTGTTGTATTTTGGCAAACTTCCCTTAACATTCAATGTATATGCTATTTCAATAAATGAAAAACTTACATCAATATAAAGAATTGTATGGTTTTAAAATAAGTGTTTTATTGAATTAGCAGAAAATTTTGCTATCAACGTATAGGTAATGTCTTTAAAATGATAATGTTATTAGAACACGAAAACAGTTCAGATGAGAAAATCAATAATTATGAAGTACAAGCCAGCGAAGCTTTAAGCGGGTCTCAAGTATATTAAGAAACCAGTATATATCCTAATATAACCACCACTTAGGTGAATGGAAGGAAGTGTGATAAAGGTTTTTATTTCCATCAGGTACAAGAGTGGTTAGACAAGTTATCAGAGATGTCAGCGTCAGATGAGCTATCAGAGAGTCAAGTGAGACAACTGGTCTTTGACTTGGAGACTTCATATGGAGCATTCAATAAATTCTTACATAAGGACTGAGGTAAGGGTAAATAGAGGATAGCATTTGAATTCATATGTGGGTTTTTAAATTTTTTGAATGCAATACTGTTTTGGGACATAGTGAAAATTATGATGTCATATCTGTCATACTTTTTCTATTTAATTTTCCTTACTTATTTACATAGTAAAATCAGGAATTCCCTATTTTCTTTTAGTTATTTTCTTGAGTTTTAAAACAACTCAAACCTTTTTGTATATTTTTTTTCTGAATGAGAAGTGAAGTGTATTTTCCTTATCTCTGGCATACAAACTAAACAAGTAATAAGCATGCATATTAAAAATTTTGACGTAGCTAGATAATAAAATTTGAAAGGTAGAAAAAATATATTATTTTTAAAACTTTTAAAGTGTTGCTAAGGATAAAAAAACGTTTTTAGGTAACGTAAATATTTTATTATTAACTACTACTAACATTTTTGTAACAAAAAATAATTTTCTATCATTTGAATATAATTTTTATTTATTTATATATGTAAAAACATTCTAGAATTTAAATATTTGCTATATTTTTTGTTTCAGATAATGTAACTTTAAAATATTAATCATTTATATTTCTATATCTAATCTATCTAAGTGTAGTTTTGTCATCGCATGTAATATGGACTGTTTGTTGGAAGTTATGCGTTTTGTATGTAATGTAATTATTATTATATGTTATAATAAATATTTTACTAGTTGATTGTTGTGGTTTTATTTGAGCTCCGGAGTATTGTCTTTATTTATTCATGTCACCTTTTTCTAATTTTCTAAACGATTCCGAGATGCAATGATATGACTACAAACGTAACGGTTGTGGATTCGATTCCGACTCGAGAGAATGAAATATTTAACATTTTCATTTCTTCGCTCTGGTAACGAGGTAAAGCGCTGCGTAGAGATCCGCCACTCCACACTCAATGCCTCCAGATTTCGGCGGAAAGTGCGTAAGGGAAATGTGTATATAATTATTCCCCGGGTGGAAATCGAACCCACAACCGTTGCGTTTACAGTCTGGCGTTGTGCCGTTGGGCAACGACGGCTTCAATTCTATTTTGTCTATAATATTTTGCAAATTAAAGGCGGGGAGATTTTTAACCGTGAAATTCAATAATATGTTAGAAATATTTTTTTTAAATGTTTTCTTTTTAATTGTATAGATTGAAATCTACCAAAATGCTAAAATGAAATGTGAATGATAATTTTAATTGTTATTTTGTATATAATTTATTTTTATACCTCTTAGATTGTACAAAATATATTAAGACATAATTATTAATGTTTTAATAAGGTAAAAAAAGCACGTGCGTTGAAAATATTTGTACTTATATACGTCATAGTTCCACGCAAATGAATTAAAGTCAACAATAAAAAAAGCAGTTAAGTTGCACATTCATCAAAAATTTTGGGGTGACCATTATTTTAGACACGGTATTTTTTTTGTTTTTAAATAATAATCGAAACGCCATTAATTAAGAACTGGACTGAGCTTAAATAATAGTTCTATATAATTCTTTATCGATTCAAAAAAATTAAAAATGAATTATATATGAAGGTAATAAAAAAAATGTAAATATAATTGTTTCCTCGAAATGATATTAAATTTACCACTGTCAAATACTATAATACTCGCTGCTATGATGGCGACAACACGAAGGTCTTTAACACAAGTTTGATTCCCATTAATTATTGAAATAATTAAAATATATTCGTTTTTTCATATGTACGATTACGGATACGACATAAAATTTCATTGTGACTGTTTAATTTTTTTTTGTGTTAAATTTCTACACATTATATTTTTACCACGAAAAGTATGGTTTTATAAACTCGTAAAATACTCACGTTGTAATGTTTAAATAACGTTACATCATATTATATGTATACTACTTACTACAAAATAACTGTAATGAGACAGGGCAGCTTTAGTAAAATAACTTTTTTTCGTAAAAATATAATCCTTTGTGTTTTGTGATGTTTTTGCCAGTAACACCCAGATATATAGTGATAATTCTAGTATTCCTATTACACTTACAAGAGGTAAGACTTATTTTCGTATTCAGCCAGTAATTGATTAGTAAACTAACTGATTTGTGGTGTTTCGGGAATGTTTATTACAAATTAAAAAAAAACCATTCTCCACTTTCCACCGTATTCTGGAGAAAAATAATAAATATTTCATTGCCTCGAGTGGGAATCGAACCTACAACGTGTCGCGTTTACGTCGCACGCTTGTCTCCCTGTGTCACGACTGCCCTCAATGAAATTTAAATATTTCCATAAAATTAATATTTTCTTTCAGTCCAATAACACACCAAACATAGATGCAAAGTACCATTTAGTTACCGAAGCATACAACGAAGCCCGAGCTTTCTTCAATAAAAGTCGTTCGAACTACGACAGTCTCAAGAACATCTCTTTACACGTGATGGACACTTTTCTAGATCTTGCTCACATCATGAATAATCAAATGGCCAGAGAGTTAAGAAGTGCGGTCATAAAGTTCTATAAAATCAAATATTTTCATGATTTCACCAACTACATTATTAGTTTGGATGAGGTTCGTCAATTATTATTTATATTAATAAGATAATGTTTCGCGAAGAGAAGAGAGAGGGAGAGTACACCTGTGTTTGCGCGCACACTGTCGTTACATACGTTTTGTGCACAGTAAAATATCCTGCACAAATGACATGGCTCTTTTTTTTTAATGTTTCGCGGTGATGAAATGTGGCTTATTTGCCTATGGTGATTGGATTTGCCATCCGAGGTTGCTCATCTTTAATCTTAGGTATTTCTTTCTCATAATTATTTTAAATAAATAATTTCAGATAACAGAAATAATTGAGCACTGTCTCCTTGACCCTGTAGAAAAAATAGATGACATACGTCAACAGTTCCATGGAGTTATAAAGAACTTTCAAGACTTAAGATACTTCGATACAGTCAATAAATGTATTAATGAGCTTCCCGACGAAGTTGCGGTTGCGCATTGCATTTTACATCAAGCTGTTCTGTTAGTATTATAATTTTATTTTTAATATTATTTATACATATTTCCTGTAATTTGTAAAGGAAGATATTATATAGCTTTTTAAATCCTTCAGACATGTCAGTTTTTATATAAACATTCTTTGAGTACTTATAATTCAATTTCACGTGTCTTTTGTGTAGATACATTTGCATTACAATGTACCTTATTATTAAAACAAATATTCGTATATTAAGGATGACATTGAATTTTAAAAATATCAATAAATAATCCTGAAATCCTTTCAGCTTTAACGAAACAATGCAAGATAGTCTAGTGTCAGTGGTTGAGATAAAGACGAGGCAGCACGCGTACGCGATGAATACATCGCTGTACGACGTACAAGCGTGCCTAAACGACTTCGTGCCACATTTCTACGAGCAGCTGTTAGTTGATCCTTATACGGGTAAATGAAGCGTTATATACAGCTTTTGATTTTATTTTGAATTATTTCAACGATACGCTTTAGCTAATCAAAGAAGGGAATTAGAAATGGCTTGAAATATTTCGCCAGTGGGGAGCCTGTAACCATTGCGTTTCTAGTCAAACATTCAGTGCACCACGATCTTTATTTTTATATAACTTTTCGTGTACTTTCTTTATCCTTTCAGAGAAATGTGGATATTTAAAAGTAGTAAACGCATCTATACACGATCTAATAACTGATGAGTGGCAGAGCAGCAGAGAATTATTGTTTCCCAAAAAATGGAGTTTACTGGTCGAGTTTCTTAAGGATAAATATCGTTGATTTTTATACATTATTAGTTCTCTTAAATAATATTAAGGTTTTCTTACCAACTGTTGTTTTAATAACCTTAGTACTATATATTGTTAATGTTAACAATCGGTATAAAAAATCTGAAAATGCATATTTGTATTTTTTATTGATCTTTGAAAATATATTTAAAGTAAAATTTAAATATTTAAAGTAAAGCAAGATCAGTCTTCTGTTAAATAAACATTTAATTAAATATGTTTTACAAATAAATAAGTATAGACATACATGTACATACATAATTAATTAACAAATTAAAAGCCTATCTGTTCATTACAATACATTTTAATGCTGTCAAGAGCAAAACAGTTCACATCTAAAGCAACTATTTCTGATTGTCAAATATTTTAGACGTTTCTCATTCTCCAGCAGCATCAACAAAAACGCGCGACCGCGAATCGAAATGTGTATATTGTGACGACGAGTTTTGTTATTTAAAACAAAAAAATGCCGAAATCCGTAAGAAACATGCTTCACAATGGATATTCCTACGACGAAACCGATCGAATGCCGGACAATATAAAAATTAAAAATTTAGATTTAATAATGTATGTTGTTGCTATTGTTGGTCACTTTGTTGATTTAGGATTGGATATAAATATAGCTGTTAGATACTTTCTATCAAAGAATATGATGGAGTTTGGATGGACTTTGGTCTTCATCTTGTTACCAGCCTTCATAAATACAGCAGTTTCAATACGAATGTAAGTATTTTTAGTTGTTTGAGCAATGACATCAGTTTTTATAACGTGTGAATCGAAAAACTCTATTTTTAACTGATCACTGAGTCACAATCACCTTTAAATATACACAGAGGCCAAGTCCAAGTGCCAAATATATAAGCGATATCATTAAATTATATTTCATTTAGTTCACAAGTAGTTTTCATATAACTCATAAATATTAAGTTATTTAAAACTAGGTCAAGTTAAACTTATGACATAAACATGGTCTTGAATTGTGGGATAATTATTATGAGACTAGCGGACGCGCGCAGCT
>FASU01033713.1:683-18488 GCA_001486225.1 Heliconius pardalinus sergestus
GCATGGAGAACGTCAAACGTAAAATCTATCAGAATAGAACTTAACGCCGCATCTTACCCAGAGTAGGAATATGAGTAATAAATAATTCCTCTGAGCGGGGTTCGAACCCAAGATCATCACTAGCAGTCCGATGCTTAACCTACTATATCCTAATACACAACGATGGTCTCAATTTTAATTGTTGTCACAATTATAGAATATCTGTCTTCAACCTACTGGGAAACAATTTCATTAGTTATAAAAAAATACTTTGAAAGCCGATACTGAATTAGGAAAAAAAATATTTTTATTGGTAATTGATACTTAGCTCTTTATTAAAAATAATAATAAAAAAATAATGTTAAAATTGGTA
This sequence comes from Heliconius pardalinus sergestus, assembly GCA_001486225.1. Lineage (NCBI taxonomy): Eukaryota > Metazoa > Arthropoda > Insecta > Lepidoptera > Nymphalidae > Heliconius > Heliconius pardalinus. Next base: position 1,036 of record FASU01033713.1, read on the forward strand.
AGAAAATATTTTAATGTTATAATAATTATATTTAAACCATCGTGGACTAACACTATATAAAACATGTGCCGTAGCTTAAGTAATGGAAACTATGACATGCTAAATATATTTGAAAAAAATTTCTAATATACAAAATTTTATTAATTAGTATTAGATGAAACGGATACCCGGTAGCTAGTTTTTATTTTTTACATTTCATTCACTTAAGTACAGTATCTGGCTGAACATAAATAAATCTAAATTAGGCAATTGTGTTTGTAAAAAATAAAAATAGATAATTACAGTACGCTCTACGAGTTGTGGCAGCCCTGAAGTTAGACTTTTGGATTACGAATAGATGTTTGAAAAAATGCATTAGTAGCAGGATTCTTCATTACATTTCTTTTTCAGTTACATTTATTTCATGATAGAAAAACTTCTTAGAGTTTGTATAACTATGAATTATATAATATTGTCCTACTAGTGACCCGCTCGCGGCTTCGCCTGCTAGAACCACATACTTATTTATTTTCATAGCTGAATTCCTTTGATCTAACATGAGACAACTTTTTGTTTATGAATCGGTTTAAATAAACTTTACTATTTCTTAAGAGATGTTTGCCAAAATACAGTAGTGAAAACTGCATTTAAATTGGTTTAGCCGTTTCTGAGATCTACGTACACAAACGCACAGACAAACCGACAAGTGGACAAATTTTATTAAAAGTATTGTTATAAGTTGTATTACGTTGATAAATATCCCCAATAGTTTTCTCAAATATCCATGTACAGACAGCGATCAATTACAATTTAATCATTTGTATAGATATTACAAAGGGAATGCACTTTTGTGTAGGAAAAATTGGTGAGAAAAATATTAAACAAACTATATTCTATATCCAGCTTAACAGATATCCGTTTCAGGTCTTCTTTTTACAAATATACATAAATATTTCGAGTTCTCTAATGGGATTGTTACATTAATTATTAATAAAATGTTAAAAATATTTTTATATACTTTTTTAATAATACATATTATTTAAGTTTCTTTAATTATTATTAAAACGACCAAAGCTTTATATGATTTGTGATATTTCTAATAGGCACTTGTGTGTAACATTGGGACTATTAAGAAATACCTTAAAAGGTGAAATAATGAACAATTAGATTGAATTATATTCTTATAATAATTATAAAAGAAAGGATCCATTTAATTACATAGCAAATATCAGTGCAAAAATAAGTTAAATAAACATTTTTCGCATCATATATAAGCAATAGTGCAGTGCTGTCGATAAAAAAATCTATTATAATAATAAAATATTTTTTCATAAAAAAACTCAAATCGGTAATATAATAATGTATATATTTTTTTCATACATAGAATGATGGACGAAAAGTCCGACAGATCAGATAAATTATTAAATAATGTTAGGTTCGTAAAATGTATAAACGTGTATTTCATAAATGTGATCAGCAAAAAAATTTGCAATTTGCCTTTCTGAGAATCAAGTATAAATAATACTGTAAGAGCATACTCAAAGTATATAGGTTTCACTATAAATTATAATGTATTAAAATTTTAATACCGTCGTACACGCGCAGTTCAATATTCGAGACGTTGAGTATCGCAACACAACGCTACGCTGCCTTGTTACCAGAGAGCAAATTAGAATAGTTCATTCCTACGCGTGAGAATCGAGCCCACAATCGTCGCGATTACAGTCAGACGCTGTACCACTTTAAACACATGTATAAAATTAATAACATAATATTATTTGTTCTCTTACGTAAACACAAAAATTAATATTAACATAATTAGACATACATACAAATAAATGTACAAAATTTTATATTTTATTAAAAAAAATACAATATCATCCAATTCATAGACACAATTATAGATCTGCCGGAACTATTCGTATACCGAGGAGTATAGCCCGACAAAAACTATGTGGAACTTGGTACAGCCATGTACATTCGTGTGCATAATACTTAATATGCAGAGTTCTACATCATTTCGTATCATATATTTCCTGGCGCAGGAAATGACACTTAAGATCGCGGTTCTAGTGTACTTTAGTGTTGTGATGGACCTTCGATACTTCATAACGTTATTGTCGGGCTATATTATATGGAATTCCATTTATTTCACTGTAGTACAGCAGCGTTTGCGATGATAGACGGTGAGTTGATCGTCTCGCCGAGACTCTCCAACAACTCCTTACGGTAGTCGTCGAAGTCGCCGTCGACCTGCGAATAGTAATTATATTTGTTAATAAAAATATGTAATAACATTTCATTGTGTACATACATCAAATATATAATATGTAGTTTTTAGAAAACGTATAAAAAAATTTGTCTTAGTTTTAGGTTCCCAGGTTCCCTCTATTTACCCTGAAAAGTGCGAGATACAGTGTGAAGTCAATTCCCAATTCAATCGGGGAATGACGACGTTTAAATTATCTTCATTTTCACGCGTTTGCATACAAAACGAGACGTTGAGTTTCACAATTCCACAAGCAATGTCCCAAAAATATAGGCGACAGGTAGCGTACCAAACATCTACCCCAAAATCTACCTGGCTATATAAAAAAAAAAAAAAATTCATTAAAACAAACAATAAACCACCTCATTAATAGTCTGATCCTCGATAACGTACAGCGCGCAGTCAGTCTCGCGTATGAGGCGCTCGTCGTGGGAGACTATGACCACGCCGCCTTTGTACTGGTTGATGGCCTCCGCGAGCGCGTCTATACTCTCTATGTCTAGGTTGTTTGTAGGTTCGTCCTGGTTTTAGAATTATTCAAATTAATTATATATGGATATATTGTCGGTCAAACCCAATTTCAGGACACTGTAGTTTTGCTTAGGTTATAATAGTTCTTCATATCGTATATAGGATATTCGCCTAAACCAGTTTAGGCTATATGAGTTAATCATGCAGCGGATAGAAAGAACTAGAGTAACCTAGGCATAAACAGTTTGAGGTCAACAAAGAAAGTTGAAAACTTCCTTGAGGAGTGTAGAAAAGCTTTAGACAGACCCTTAACATTGTTAATAATTTAATAGGGGAACTGGTTAAGACCTACATATATAATGAACACAACTATTGTAATTTATTGTATTGTAAAATGTTTCCACAGAATTGAATTTATTAAAAACATTTAACATTTTATAAAGGTATTTTACACTTCATAGTAACAGTATATCTGCAAAAGAATTTTGTCCTTGCAGTATACAACACTTATTCTTAAAAAAATTACCTAATAAATCATACTAACCAAAATAACAACATCGGGTGCCATCAAAGTGAGTTCAGCCAATGCAACTCTTGCCTTCTGTCCTCCACTCAAATCCTTCATCTTTATAGTATGGGCGTGACTTGCCAGTCCAAATGTTCCTAGGGCTTTCCTAGCCTTCTCATATTGTAGCCCAAAAAGTCTTTGCAAATACTCTACTGGAGATTCTTCAGCTGTTAGATGCTCTCCGGAGTGCTGGTCGAAGCGACCGATCCTCTGACAAATAATTTAAGTTAATAAACATTTTTTTTCTCTGTATCCCGCACACAGTAAGCAGATAGAAGGAACCTAGTTTTAAGACACATCATTCCCCATCTTCCGCCGAATTTTGAAGGTATTGCGTTGAGTGGCGGAACTTAACGCCGCGCTCTTAAAATATAATGGAAATATTAAATATTTCGTTTCCTCGAGTGGGAACGAAAACAACCTGTCACATTTATAGCCACACACTTGTGCCCCTGCGCCACGACTGTTTAATGTTTAAGTTTAATGAAATTTAAGGCCAGAAAGGAATTTAAGACTAGGCAAATTAACTCTCAGACAATGAGTGGTAAAGCTTTACATATACATGGGATAAAATTGGAAATCCACTGTATTATCATTGCATATACATAAATAAAAACATGAAACGAGAATAAGCCATTACCCTGAGTAGGAATCGAACCCACACAGTCGCGTTTGCAGTTAGATCCCGTGCCGCTGCGTCACGACGACCTAAAAACAATGGACGGCCTTATTTTTACATACACTAATATAATAATAATTTTAACATTTTCTCACCAGTCTATGATTCCTGATCAATTCTCCTTCAATAGGGCTCAGTTCACCCACTAGAAGTTTAAGGAAAGTAGATTTGCCAACACCATTTGGACCCACAATGGCGATACGGGAATTGAGATCGATACCAAAGTCCACTTGCTTGAACAAAGGCTTCTGAGTGGGGAAGTTGAAGTCCACATCTAAGAATAATATAAAAACAAATATAAAATATAGTGTTTGGCAACTATAAATAAAGTGAAGAATGGAGAATCTTAACACTATTACTCACCTCTGCCTACTCTGCTATGAACGGCATAAAGTGAGAAGCTAAAAAATAGTTCTAGCACAATAAAAGCAAAAAGTAAACAATCAATTAGAAAAGAGCTGAAATATTTCAAACAACGCGCATTGTTAACTTGGGTATACATAATAAAAATAAAATCTTAAAATTCAGCTAACTGTGCAATCCCAATATAGGCGGCTGCAGCGGTGGCGGGTCGGGGAACGAGAACTTGACGAGGTACTCCTTGGGGCGTTGCAGCAGCGTGACGGGCGCCGCGCCGTCCTCCGCCTCCTCGCGCTGGGACTTACTGCGGTTCTTCTCTTGCTTGCGTGTGAGAACTTCTTTTTGTTTTTTCTCCTGTTAATTATTATATTATGTCAAGTTACTTATATTGCATTGTATAATGTTTATATTATAAGGTATAATAAGAATAACGAATCCTCTTACTGTACCGATATATTGTAAAAATTATATATTTTTGAGATTTTAATTTATACAACTTAAGAACTTCTTAATTAGAACAGTCATAATATGAATATGCGTATCGAAGATATGAATTTTTAAAAAAATATGTCAAAAGCCTACCAATGAAATATTTTTTATTAAAGCAATAACTATAAACAATATAAAATGTTATTTTATTTTATGATTTCCTATTATTAAAGCATAAAAGATACAAACCTATAATTCTAGAAAACCATAGATACCAATATATTCTAGAAATGAGAGCACAATTCTTAATAACTATGAAAATTTACTTACGGCCGCCTTCTTAGATTGTCCATGTGCCTTCATTTCCTTTATTCGTTTCTCTTGTTTCTCAAACTCCTTTATCATTTCCTTTCGTTTCTGCGCGTACATTTTCTTGAACATAGAATAATTGCCCTTGTAGTAAAGTAACTTTTGTTGGTCTAAGTGTATAATTTCGTTGCACACATTGTCTAAGAACGACTGGTCGTGAGATACTACAAGCAAGGTCTTCTTCCATCCCTGTAAATAGCTGCAAAAATAGCACACAATTAAATTATAAATATTTTTTTTTTAGATATGCAAAATTGTTATATATATTATTGTTTTGTATTAAAATTCTATGTATCAAAATTTAAAATAGTATCCCTTAAAAGCCGCGTGAATAGTCAAGAAAAACGTTCTTAAATATTCTTTACAAAACATAACATAAAGCCTAGTAAATATTGATTCTGTGACATATTATGCTTAACAAAATGTTAGTCGTAATAGAAATAATAGATTTTTAAATCTAATATAACATATACATACATAAATATAATGGAAGTATGACAAAAAATATAAAAAATCAGACATATACTTACTTGTCCAACCAAATAACGGCATTAAGATCTAAATGATTTGTAGGTTCATCAAGTAGTAAGAGTGTGGGTTCTATATATAGAGCTCTGTAATAAAACAAAATTATTGTAAGTATAAATTTTATGTGATACAGCCAGGTCTTGTAATCGGTACTCATAAAGGTACTCCAGCGTTGCCGCCCCGCTTATAAACGCGCGTCGCGCATTTGCTGGCTTAGTCTCTAAGCAAGCCTAAGCTCTAAGCCTGGACACAGCATTAAGCTGAAGAAATTATAGTAGGCACAGTGTATTTCTTTATAATTACTTAATGGTTCCAGTTTAGTATTCCGCACATGGCAAGGTCGGCAGAGGGAGCCTGGGAACCAACTGACGAATAACTAAGTTATGGTTGAAGAAAAAATGGGGAACGGAATGTCTTAAAATTAGGTTCTCTCTGCCTATCGTGCTGTGTGTGTGATATAGCGCTAAAAAACTAAGTTATTGTTGTTGTATTTTGTATGGAAGTTAAGTGGCTAATATATATAATTTTATATCAAAAAATACCTCGAGGCCTTCGGCCCAGGGGCAATTATAAACACGGCGGGCGGGTTCAATTCCTAATTAGTGTAAGGGATAACGAGGCAAGCGCGGTATTGAATTCTGCCACTCTACACGCAAAAAAATAAGGCAATACCTTGCTAAGGAAACTCTCATACGCCATCCTCCAGAGAAGTTCTTAGTGGCGCGGTCCTGCATCTCCTTGCTGAAGCCCAAGCCGGCGAGGATACGACGCGCGCGAGGCTCCGCTGAATCAGCGCCTATCGCTTTTAACTCCGCATACACCTGCGAAATATTGTTAGATTAAAATTTACATTATTCATAAACGAATTATTATTTATTAATATGTCCATTTCTACGCTCTGGCACCAAGGCAAAAGCCCGGCGTTGAGTTTCGCCACTTAATACTCGAAAAATTCAGATGGAAAATAGAGGGTTACACTAAGTTCCCTCTACCGTGTGAGCGATACAGTGTGAAGCTGAAACATTTATTTTAGAATATAAATTATTTATTTATTATGTGAATTGTTATTATGAAGTTATTAAATGTGAGTAAAATTATTCAGATAACAAATAACTATTGAAAAAACTTTAACTTTGTGTGTACCTATTAAATTATTACTTGAAACTCAACGTTACGTCGTAATTTGTTTTCCAGAGCGGAGAAAAGAAAATAATTTACATTTCATCATTTCTTGGATTGAGTAAACCAAACCGACAAGCTTAGCATAAAAATTTTAATTAGATGTTGTCCCACCTTATCAAGGAGGCAGAGGAAAAATTATATTTTATTATTACCTTTAATAATAAAAATAGTTATTTTGGACTTTGGCGGGAAAAGTCGTTTGTTTGTTAAAAATATCTGATTTGATAAAATATGTAAATAAAGTAAAAGGTATTTTTGCATACATATTTTTATCTTTACTCACCTCATTCAATCTCTCTTGCTTTTTAAGATCACCCTTTTCAATTTCCAGTTCTAATTCTTTACACTCATTTAGAAGCTCTGAAATGACAGATAAAGAAAAAATATATTACTTTTAAAAATATGTTTATATGTTTTCCAAAAATATTAATAAATACTAATAATATAAAACATACCAGTCCTTTTAACATCTGATTCCAGCAATGTGTCCACAGCACTCATGTCACTAGCCGTTACCTCTTGTTCGCACAACAATATATCAATATGAGGGGGTAAAGGGAAGGCCCTCTGAGCCAAATGTCTTAATAACGTTGTTTTTCCATGACCATTTGGCCCTACTAAACCGTATCTACGGCCATTCGCTACTAATAATGTTGCATTCACAAATAAGTCCTTCCCTTTGGCGCTTATTGAGAAATTCTCAACTTTTATGTCCACTGCATTTTCTAATGCTGCCATCTGACCTTAAAATTTTAATCAGTTCAATTTATTAATATTTAGATTTTCATATATTTTTTAATAAAAATGGTTTAAGACAAATTATTTGGTAGAAAAATTAAACATTATTCATTATTATTATTGAAAAATGTAAATCATACTATATTGAATTAAGTATTTCTTTAAAAAAAGAAGTAGACAATAAACTTGTAAGTCCTACAGAAAGCTAACACCAGCTTAGAAGGCAGATAGTATACTACAAAAAATATTTTAAATAAAAAAAAATAGTGAAATATATCCTTAAAGATTAATTGTTGTTAAAAGTAAATGGAATAGCCATTACAATTACAATATTATTATAATTATAATACTAAGACAATATGGTAAACTTTTTAGAAAATATTCAAGATTTTTTTTGTATCATATTTAATGTCAAATATTTACCAGCAGATTTTTGCGCTTGACTAACTGTAAAATTAGCATCTAATTCACTGTGACCTTGTCCACCTTTCTTTGTTAGCAGTTCCACCTGTTTTTCATATTCCTGTTGTTTCTTCAGTTTCTTCTTCTCTTTATGACTCATTTTCTTTTCAGGTTCTGCTTTTTCACTAGATTTTTCAGGTTGCTAAAATAAGCTAATTATTAATTTGTCTTAAAATAAGAGACAACACCCATAAAACCATTTTGTGTAATGATACCAAAGCTAATAATAAAAAAAAAAAATTATAAGGCCATTGCAATGCAGCAGAACAACATCTGACTGTTAATGCAAAGGGAACCTCACATGGGTTATTAACATATTTTCATTCTCTTGATTACCAGACCAAACATTACAAAGTATGGCATATAGTTCCGCCACTACCCACAAAATGCCTTAGAAATGAGGCGGGGAGTAGAGAATGGAGTGTCTTAATATTAGATTTCCTCTGCCAACAATACTATATGCGCGATACAGCATGAAAATTAAAAAAATTGCATACTTTTACGTCTTCTAGCTCTGGTTCTGGTTCCTCTTCTTTGATTTCAAATTTCTTTAATTCCTCTTCTATGTCATCTATATTATTTTTCTTTCTATGTTTAACTGGAAGTTATGCCACAGTATTAGGAAAGCCTATATACACACCTCTTTAATAAATTAAGTTTACATGCCCTAATTGCACAGCATCAGACTATGACCACAATAGTTCTGAGTTCAATTCTTACTTGGGGACAATAACTATTTTCATTTTCCTACTCTGATAATATGACATAAGGCAGCAATGAGTACTGCTACTTAACGGGAAATATCTCAAAAATTGGGCTCAAAGTGGAGAATGGAGTTTCTAAACTTACTATATTAGATAAAGGTCAGTTGTGGCACAGGTGCATAAACACAACAGGTTGAGGTTTCAACTGCCTTTTGTGGGAATGGTTAATGAGGTAGGCCGTGGCATAGAGTTCTGTTACGCTGTACACAATGCCTCCAGAACTCGGCAGAAAGTGGGAAATAAGAGTATCTTAGTAAGTAACACTAGGTTGCCAGGTTTCCTTTGCCTATCCTTCTATGTGCAGGATACAGCATAAAGATAATGCTAGTTTCTCTTTAACATAAAGCAACCTTCAGGATATAGCACAAGGCTAAAAAAAATATTTAAAATTACCTTTACTTTTCACCACTGGTTTTAAAACATCCTCATCTTCTTCAGAATCAATCTTTAACTCTTTATCACTTTCCTCATCAGGCCATTCTTCTTTTTTTCCTTTACCTAAATATTTAAGTACATATTATGATATACAGGTAGTTCAAATAGTTTAATTAGTGATTGTTTTGTTAATATATTATTTTTCTTGTGGGATATAGCCTACATAAAACAAGATAGGTAGGGGAAGTCACTCTGTTTATCGCTTTCTAATCTATTTTCAAGATACTGCATCAATTTTTAGATGAATGACTAAACTCTATTCTCTCTATACAGCACTATCTATCTATACAGCACATTGTCTTGTGTCACAGTAAGGAAATGAGAAAAATTCATCTCTGCAAACGGGGATCAAAACTCAAAAATGTGGTGCCATAATGGTTCTACTGTTAATTTGTTAATCATTTTATTATACCTTTTTGATACTTTGATTCTTTTAAACACACAAATATAGTTTACTAATAAAAACACAAAAGAATACCTTTTTTACTTTTAGTTTTTACAGGCTGTGCAGCATTACTTGATACATTACTAACTACTGACTTAGAGTCATCCTCATCATCAGACGAATCAGCTACTGCAGATTTATTTTTATTTTTAGCTGAAACAATTAATTGCTAATAAACATTTATTTTAAATAAACTAAGAGAAAAATAAAAAAGTAAAAAGATATCTAAGACTAATTTAACTATACATTACCTTTTTTTTTACTAACTGGTTTTGCAATTTCTTCATCAGAAATTTCTTTTAATTCAGTATCACTATTTTCTTCAGACCAATCATCATCTTTTTTTCCCTTTCCTATAATATTAAAACAAATACATATTATATACAATATTTTAAGTGATAATAAATGTTACTTCCTTAAAAATTACTCACCTTTCTTTTTTTTATTTTGTTTTGTAGTTTTAGACTGTGTACTTGTAGCATTACTGACAATGGACTTATTGTCATCATGCTCATCATCAGATATATCACCACTTTTTTTCTTAGCTAACAAATAATAAAAACAAAATAACTTTTCCATTTTTATTTATTTTTACACTTTTATATGGTTATTTTACCAATGGTTGAAATTGTGAAGGTTATTTTCCAAGTGCTCTGACATATATTTTGATAAATGTAGAGGGAATGTAAATTAAAAATGGTTTAGGTTCAAATTCTATGGATGCAGTTCAGTTCACTAAAAAAGTAAGTAAATAGAAGTTGCATAATTACAGGATTGAGCTCCACCATTCCACCACAAAAACCAATGACAACCAATCAAAAAAAACCATCAAACCAAACCAATTAGGAAGCAGAGCAAGCTTTTTAATATTTTGTCTGTCTATCCTACTAAATAGGATAATGTGGAAAACCGAAAAATTGCATAAGAATAATAAATTAAATTAAATAATAAGGTATATGTGTATTAGTACACATCATAATATTTTTGTAAAATTTCCTACCCATGAGTAGTCAATAGTAGAAAGTAAAAGATATGAAAGTACTGATTATAATATGTACCAATAATTACTCATAAATATAAGATATCCATATTTTAATACACTTACGTATATTAAGAAAATAAATAAAATACATATTGATATATTAAAAATATACCTACACCTAGTAGGTTTGTATGTAATACCTTTTTTTTGTGACTTTTTGACTGGTTTTACATCAAGTTCATCATCAGAGATATAGCCTTTCTTCGCAGAATCTCCATCTTCGACGTCGCTTGTGTCTATATTAACTTTGCCTTTCTTTTTCCCTTTTCCTTTGTTTTTAGAGGTTATATCGGAAGTTTCATCAATACTCTTTTTCTCCTCGACGTCGTCATCAAAGTCTTGATTTTTTTTACCTCCCTTTTTCTTCGCCATCCTGTTGCTTATATTAATATGATTCCAAGTTAACTTGATGTACTATTATGCTTGATCGTAAAAACAGATGGAAAATATTAAGAAAACGACACGACTACTAGGAGTACGATGTAAAATATAAAATAAGCAATGACAGTTAAAGTTGACACTTGACATTTAAGAAATGGCATGTTCAAATGACCTATAAATAAAAATAAATAAAAAACCCCCGAGGCAAAAAATAGAACAGTAAACACTGAAAGCAAGTGAACTAATAAATAAAATTCATTGAATATGAATATTAAAACGATATCACACCGTATTGTTTTGATATACAATATTATAATTTTAAACTTATTTTTTTTATTATTCTAATAGTAAAATTTATGTTATAAAATATTAGAAAAAATACATATTTTTAGAAGTATTTTAGCGTCTATCGTTTATTAATTTAAAGGTACATAGGTACTATAAACAATCGAAAATTTGCTAGGACAAGTATTCAAATAAATATATTTTAATATATTTATTTATCGTTAACTTTTGGTATGTACAATCGGTGAAAATCTGTAATTGCAATTTAGAACATGAAAAAAAAACAGCACGCCCCTAGAATAACTTCTGATGCACAGAAGTTTCGCTGGAGCACAAGATCCTTACCATGGCCAAAACGTTACAAACATCCAGCAGCTCGATCAACCCCATTAGAGAACGGGAGGGACCTGAAATATAACGGACCAACGGAGTTCCTGGCTGCGGTAAATCAACCTGGATTGTAAACCACTTTAATCTCGATAGTGATAGGCAAGCGTGCACCACCGTAGACCGCATCAACGGTCACCAGACTTGATGCGGTCAAACGCAAGCCTATTCCATATAAAAAAATAATAATAATAATAATAATAAAACTGCAAAATGTATGAATTCATATAAAGTATCGAGGCCAGTGGTGCCGCCCAATCGAGGAAATTAAATGTTTAATATTTTCATTTCTCCACCTTGGTATCATCACTTCCGTTCCCTACTTTCCGTCTAATTCTAGAGACATTCGTGTTAAGTGGCGCAACTGAACGTCGCGCTTTACCTCGACACCAGAAAGAGAAATAATTAATAAAGTATAAATTAAACATCATTATCTTATGATAAATAAATAGTAAAAAACTACATGCTATTTTTATGTACAGTATAATTAATATTTACAAAATATTTTTATTACTTAGTGATAAAATTTAATTGCCTTAAAATGTATCTACTAAAATTATTTTTTTATTTAGATATTATATTAAATTTGTGTGTAATTGATATTCATAATAATCACACAGAGATTATTTTTGGTTTCGTGATACTTTTCGTATAAGATTTAGAACTTACATAAGGTAGAGGCTAGTCTAAATCTGAAGCATGCATCTTAAAGTTGCATCAACAGTCTCTTAAAGTAACCCAGATATGGCTGATGGCTGTTTTATTATTTCCTTAACAACGGATAAAGCTTCATCAGCTTTAAATTACGTTTTGATTTGCAATCATAAGATTTTATATTAAAGTGTCTATACTCTATACCTTCACTTGGTATATTGAAATATCTATCGATAGTTTGTTGCCGATACAAAGTTACATCTAGTACTTAAATTTACTACCTTTTATTTTTTCTAATATTAATTATTTTTTTAATATTACTTATTTACCGTATTTTGCTGTAATGATACCTATGTATAGGAATGAATATATCTAGAGACATCTATCAGGGTTATTGGACCTGGCTTTTTCTGTGGTTTACTTAGTTTCAATGACAATGTGGCACTAACATATTATTTGAATATACGGTGTGTTTATTTAAATATTTAATATAAAAACCAAATCTAGGAATGCAATTTACTTAGTTAAAAAGGCAAAAAAAATTGTCTCTCTGTGTAAAGTATTTTTTAAATTTTTCAGTACTTTCTGTTAGTTAAAATTCTGGGGCACCGGAGTATTCTGAGAAGTAATAATACAAGCCTGGTACCTCGTCTCAGTACCAGTGGAGGTACCTGGTCTGTATAATTATATATACATACATACATATTCCTGCCTACATACTTATGATACATCACTAGCATTTACCTGCGACTTCGCCCGCATTCATTCTGTGTAATTCATATCGCAGGTGTGGATTGCATAAATGATTAACACGATGAACCTAATCTATAGTATTCCTCGACAAATGGACTATATACTAATTAGTAGTTCCTGAGATTAGCGCTTTCAACGGATGATTGAGGTTTCAACCGTCACTAGGGGAAGTGTTCATAATTATAATTAAGATCTTTAGTTCCCAAAATGGTCCAGGTGGACCCCAGGGGTTCACGGAAGACTTGAGGTTTACGGTGGCGTGACCAAAAAATGGGGTTTCAAGTAGGGTCCACGAAAATTTACTTACTTTCGAAGAACTAAAAAGTTGGCTTGACTTCACCTATCAATGTAGGCAGATAAAAATATTTAAAGAGGCTTAACGATGTAATTTTAAGAAGCTTAGCGATGTAATTCCGAATGGGAAATTTTCTTAATGAAATAATTGAGAATTGATTGGTTCCTTGTACTGTAACTAGTTAATTAGTTAATTAACTACTCATATATTTTTTAGAAAACTATTAATTTATGGGTGGAACTCACCCACAACGCAAATTTCCATAGTTAGATCTAATCTTTATATTTTTTGTCGAATTTTGGAAATATAGCAGAAATGTAGCAGCATGGGTGGACCGGGACCAGCTAAATTTTGGAAGCGGTCTATGAGAAAATAAGTCTGTAAACCTCTGATTCACATCCAGTTTTCATAAAGAATTCATGGCATTCAATTTGTTCACCAAACTCTTCTTCCCGTCTTTAGTATGGAAAATAGATTGTTGGATCATTGGTATCCTATCATTATCTGTAGGTACCTTCTCAGTAAATCTTTCTCTGTGGAAGATGTCTGAAGATAAAGAAGAAATAGATACAAGTAGTATTCTTGTAAGAGGTGCATACAAGATAAAAAATATATAAATATATATGTTTTATAGTCACGACCAAAATGACTGGTTTTCGAGGTTGCGGTATTTTTGCACAATTTTAATCTTTAAACGATTATTCGATAAATCTTTGGTTGTTTCATCACCAAAATTAGTTTCGTAATTATATTTTAGGTAAAATCCACCTTCAAGCTTGACTAAAGCAGCATATTTCGTAAGAACGAATTAGTAATTTGAAAATATTAGAAAAGGTTTTTTTTCGCACTATATCAGGGTAGGCAGAGGAAGCCTAGTGTTAAGACACTCCGCTCCCCACTTTCAACCGAATTTTGAAGGCATACGTGTTGAGTGGCGAAACTTAACGATAAGAATATTATTTAGGCTCACTCCACCGCCCATTTTAGGAACATGTTTTTGTGGCAGAACCTAGTGCCACGCGTTTCTTTTACCAGAACTCCGCGAAATTAAAATAAATTATATTATAAACCTATTTCCATTTGTAGTGAATAAAAAAAAACATATATACGGGTCGAATTAAGCTTTAACAAAAACAAATTACATATGTTATAAAGTCCTTGAAGTATTCTTAAGTTATACATATAAACATTGATTAAAAAAATATTAAACGAGTACTTACGCTTATAATTCGTACGTAATATACGCTTGTGCGCATGCGCAACAATTTCAATCCGAACGACATATGTATAGCTATACATATGCATTGCGAAACTTCCAAAATTATACGAGTACACGTCAGGTTTTCGCAGTATAATCTCGTTAGCCGGCAGGTCGTGGCCGTTTGGTCACTCTGACCGATTGCAAAGCCATTGAATGTTACAAAATAAATTATTTACCATAAATAATTTATTTTGTAACATTCAATGGCTTTTGCCATTGCATTGCATTGAATACAATTTGTATCGTAAAATTAAAAAATAAATAAATAAAGAGAAATAGAGTCTAGGCGCAGGGAAATTCTTATAAGATTATAAGCTAAGTACAAATACCATAAAAAAGTCGTTATAATTTTTTACGTTTTTTAAAAATATAATAAGTACTTATTGGTTATACATGATCATCATAAACAAACTTTTGTGAGAGGAAAGAGTAAGGTCACTTAGTTTATTATGTGCGATATTATTTACCTATGTATACGGCGGTTGGTTAGATATCACGATTTCTCAAGTCTTATACTAACACTTTATATGTAAATCGTTTGTGACGCATAAATATAAAATTTTTCCATAAATAAGTATAAAATTAATATATTTTAAATTTGTATTTATATAGAAACGTAATACTCAATTTCTTAATTTTCAAGATTGAATCGAATCCACAATCACCTGCTTTCAGTCTGACGCTGTCTCACTAAGACATGGGGGCTGTGAAACTCTAGAAATGAACATAAATATATTATGCTTATAACGTAAAATTCTTTAGATAAGGAATAGAGACTGCTTTTTATTTTCTATCGAAAATTCTGTAGCCTTTTATTTGATTATTTTGTAAGAACATTTAATTGTATATAACAAATTGATTAATGTGAATATAGTCTGCTTCATTAACATTTCAAGGTTATTTTGAAAGTGTTGAATTTCAAAATATAACAATGTTAAGAAATTATACATCGAAAGAAAACGGCGATTTCTTTATGTTTTTACGTGAAATTAGATTGCTATGGTAGGTGTTTTTTTGTAGTTTCATCCTTTTTTCCGCATAGCAGGATAAGCGGGGAAAATATAGGGAAAATAATAAATTACGTTTCTCACTTTCCACCCAATTTACAGTCTGAAGCTCCCACTGCCCTACGACGGCCTTACGTAGGTGATAGATATGTTGAAAGAATCGCGAAAAGATTTTAAATAAGAAATATAACCTTGTCCGTTGTTAAAACATTATATAATTAGGTAATGTAATATAATGGCTAACACAAAAACTAAACATTATAAATTAGCTAATTTATTTGGTTTTTATTCTCATTAGCTGATTCATGAGTAAAAACATAGCATTTTTTTAAATCAAATTGTATTTTTTGTGCATATCTTTACATATTTCAGTTAAACTAAATTAAAGTTTAAAGTTACTTTAAGTGAATTTTTTTAGGTAATTTAATGAACAAGAGTGCATTAAGTATTTTACAACCTTGAGTGATTTTTTTTCTGACTTTGTAGAGAAAACCTATTTAAAAGTTAGTAACTTATTGACATTTTCGGGACTTCACCTGTTGGGTTGCGGGATAAGAGGCCTCATTTTATTTTCATTATTTTATTAATATTTCCCTGTGTACTTTAATAATAATGTATCTACATTCTCTTATGGTATAAGTCGAGCGATTACAACTATTGTATAAAGACAAAAAGACAGAATCAAATACCTACGTCGTGTCTATTTATAAAATTTAAATAAGCCTAAAGTGATTTTATATTTATACAATTTGAATAAATTTACTTTATTAGTTATCACAATTTCTTGCTTCCAACCTCGTCAGCTATACAATACAATACTTACATAGAAGTGTCTGACATAACGCGGATATTTGGTCTGTATAAATCAAATATTATCTCATGTTTATTAATTTACTTGATTTGGACATTGAAATGTGTCAAATATGTACATAATTAAGTATTTTATAATGTATTGGAGTTTCATCGGTGAATAAAACTTTTCAATATTATAAAATAATTAAATATATAATTCCGTCGTGTCGTCATTATCGTCGTATACCTCACTCGGAAGAATAAAGATATTTTCATTTCTTCGTTCTGGTATAGTCAAAGTGCGGCGTTGAGTTTCGCCACTCAACATGAAATGAAATCGATATTCGACAGATGTCGAGCCACAACCTGTCATGTTTACAGTCGTACGCTTATTCTACTGTGCCATGAATGGCCTCTTATAATTATAATAACACAACATAATCAAATATATCTTAATCACGTTGAAATCGTGCTAAGCATATATTTATATAATATTTTTGCTCATTAAAGTAAGAAAAAAATCTAATCCAAAGATGGAAACGTCTAAAATATAATAAACGACTTCTATACATATTTATTTAATGTTGTTTCATATTTCATAATACTTAAATTTTAAATGTGTAATTAAATTTAATTGAGTAATTTTATAAAATATATATTTATATAATATACGTAAGTTGAATTAATTGTCAATTATCAATTTTTCGCATATAATTGCAGTGTGCTACGTGTAAAATTTTTATACGTGATTTTTTCATAATATGAAGGTAATATACCTCATGCTCGCACACACACACAAGCACAGCCTCACTCCAAAGACACACACACACACAAACGCACACACACACTCATACACAGGCACAAATGCATACATTTACGGCCCCTTATTTGTGTTCTGTTATATCTATTAACTATTCT
>FASU01033714.1:0-11407 GCA_001486225.1 Heliconius pardalinus sergestus
CCGCAAGGGGGTCGCTAGTTAAAATATAGATTTAAGTTTAAAATTCATTAAAGTAACGAAAACTATTGATTGATATCAAAATGAAATGTTTTTGCTTCTGTATATTATATAATTAAGTATATTCATTTTAGATCCACGAACCTGCAAAATTTATATTCCTCGCTTCAAACATTTTGCTCCTCGCGTGTATTCCAGCGCGTTTGAGCACACAGACGTCGCTCGAAGAAGGAATTTTAATATTTTTGCTGCCAGGTTCTTGGTTTTTGCTCATGTTCTTTGCTGGGTAAGGCATTAGTCTTTAGCATTTATGTATTATGGCTCTTTATACTTTTGTTTGTTCTTTCGTTATACCTATACCGAAAGAATAAATAAAAGTATAATATACAGGTGGATGTGACTGCGATCCTTTAACGGGAGCTCCCTACAGAGATACTGACAACATAAATAATAAGTTGTAGCAACCATATAAGAATTTCGACGTAGCTTCATGAAAACGTATGGCTTAGTGGTCAAAGCGCGGGTTCATATCCCGATGCGTCCAAATCTTTATATGTTCTCTAAAAAATATTTCTCTTTCGTTTTCATTGTATTAGGTTATTATAGAGTAGTTAAAACCGTGCTATCATTTAAAGTCAAAATATACCTATTTGTTTCAGGGCAGTAAAATTAACTGGCCCCTTTGTAACGATGATATACAGCATGATTACTGGCGATATGTTTACTTTCGGTATTATATACTGCATCGTACTCTTTGGATTCTCACAGTCATTTTACTTTTTATACAAAGGTAATATCAATAATGATTATATTACTTTTTTTTATTATTTATTTATATTTTTATTATTCGCTCTGTTGTCGAGGCTACTCAATAATGTTTCCAGAATTCGGTGGAAAGTAGGGATCGGAGTGTCTTAACACTAGATGCCCTCTGTATACCCTGCTGTGTGCGGGATACAGCGTGAAGCTGATTTTTTTAATGATTTTTATATACTTACATAGACTTTATAGGTAGATATATTTTTACTTTTTTCACAGGGTTTCCAAACGTACAGTCAACTTTATACTCTAGCTATTACAGCACATGGATGGCTCTGTTTCAAATTACTTTGGGAGATTACAGTGTAAGTATTCACTAAAACATTTACATTGTTTTCATTATATTTTCATTTCTTAGCTCTGGTGTCTAGGGAAGCCGCGGCGTTGAGTTCCGTGACTAACTCGCAATGCCCCCAGAATGCGGCGGAAAGTGTCTTAACACTCCGTTCCCCATTTTTCCAGGTTTCCTCTGTCTACCCTGTTGTGTGCGAGATACAGCGTGAAGCTGATATTTAAAATTAACAATTTGTTACAGTACTCAGATTTAGGGCAAACCACATATCCGAATCTTGCAAAAACGGTGTTCGCACTGTTCATGGTGTTTGTCCCCATATTGCTGTTGAACATGTTGATAGCTATGATGGGCAACACGTACGCACATGTCATCGAACAATCTGAAAAGGAATGGGTGAAACAGGTAAATTAGAATAATCAAATAAATAAAATAAATCACCTTCACGTTCTATCCCGCAGATAGCAGGATATGCAGAGGAGGTAGTTTCTTTTTATTAGGGAGATTTTACAATATCAATGTAGGTACCTTAACTTACCTACACCAAAAATTTAATTCGGAAAGCATTAAATAAATTAAAGAAGTGATACACATTTAATTGTCACTAGGTATAATATGTATAAAACCGTGGGATACCTACTAGACAAGATACCTACTTGGATAATAAATTTAAAAAAAAATTATAGTTATAAATCACTAACCAAAAAGCATTGTTAAGACAACCATTAACTTTTACTTTGATTATAAATATTTTAGTGGGCCAAAATTGTAGTGTCATTAGAAAGATCAGTGTCCCAGGAAGACGCACACAGATACCTCCAAGAGTATTCTATAGGCCTCGGACCCTCTGATGACCCTCGATATGAGCAACGTGGGGTAATGGTAATCAAGAGTAAGGCTAAGACCAGGGCGAAGCAGAGAAAGGGGGCACTCTCTAATTGGAAGGTAAGTGTAAAATATTTTTTGGAGA
Organism: Heliconius pardalinus sergestus; assembly: GCA_001486225.1. Taxonomy (NCBI): domain Eukaryota; kingdom Metazoa; phylum Arthropoda; class Insecta; order Lepidoptera; family Nymphalidae; genus Heliconius; species Heliconius pardalinus. The sequence goes on from FASU01033714.1 coordinate 2,079, forward strand.
TCTTTATTTTTGTGTTTTATCTACACATTCACTTTTAACGTATTGAATTTATCGATTTAACGTTCTAATTTGTATTGTAGGTACAATGTATTTCAAATTCTCTTAAATTTTTACAATTTAAATTTATCCTAGTAAAAGAAATAAATAAATATTGTTTACTTCGATAAATGAGTAGTTGTTTTCGATTGATATTTAAACCACTACCACTATTAATTCTAATATAATTATTTGTAGCGTGTAGGAAAAGTGACAATTACGGAATTGCGCAAACGTGGTATAAGTGGGGAAGAGCTGCGACGCCTCATGTGGGGACGCGTGTCCATTTCTACGCCCACAAAAGCACCTTTGCCGTAAGTGAAGAATTTACTTGTAAAAATATGTTACATATTTATATTTAAAGCAATATATAGAAGTTGTATTTAAAAAGTATGCAATTTTTCATTAATGTTTTCTTATGACGTCGATTTTATAGATAACCACTTTATTTAGATTTACATATAGGTATTCAGGTATATTGAAAATGTTTAAAAGAATTGTTTAATTTGAAAAGAAAATGATTAAAACTATCTTTCATATTATAGCTGTGTACCTCCTCCTGAACTAGTGGCATCAGAGGGCCTTAGTGCGGGAGTTGGGCCGGCGCTGTCATCTGCTCTCAATGTTATGGCCTTTACACACGATCTTGATCTCACTAAAAGTAAGTAGTTTAACATGAAAATCAAGCACGTATTCTATCGAGTACTAAAATTTTTAAATTAATTATACTAGTTTAAAATTATTTAGGTATATTATGCCAATAGATGTTAAGTCCAAACAAATGTTTTAACAGAGGTTTCATATACAAGTTATCTTAAAAAATCTCTCGTGATTTTTAATTTATTTAAAGAAGACTAAGTTGCTACCACGAATTGATTCTGTGTTTACGCTATTAAATAAAAATGATACTTACCAATACTAAGGCATTATAAATAAAAACAATCAATAAAAAAAAGTCAAGAATTTGGAAAAAAAATTGTACCTAAATAAGTAGGTACCTAGTGTGCAAATAGTACTCTCATTAAAAATTAAATTAATAATTAATTATAACTTTATTAGTTAATTGCTCCTTTAATTGGTACCTATAATAAATTACCCATTACCATAGGTGTATGAATTAATGATTGATTTAGTTAATGTTCCTTTTGTTTTTCTTTAGCAACGGAAACTAAAAAACAACCAACTCCAGATTTACTTGTGAACGGACAAACACCAAAGGTCCTATCAACACAGAATCAGACACTAAATCAAGCTTCACCAAATCTTCTAACAACTACGCCAACTAAAACAGACTTAGAAGTTAGATTACCACAGAATGTTCCAATATCAGGACAAGTCAAAATGACTGGAGACAACGTTCTTATTCCACCATCACAGAATATTGATGTTTTGGGTATCAGTTTGTCATCGCAAGACCTTCAAAGAACACAAAATGTTAAGCCACTAGGTAATATTATCACTGTCGATATAATTCATTGCTTATATTTAAAAAATGTGCTTGTAATTAATACAATCATGTTTTCGGCCGTCGTGGTGCAGTGAGACTACGTTTGTATACGTGGAAAGTGGATTCAATTTCCACTGGAGGTTCTCAACGCTATTTCTCTCAGCCGCTCAACACATCGAGACATTAATTCTCGAAAATTGGACGGAAAGTGAGGAATGGAGTGTTTTAACAATACCCTCCTTTATTTGACATCTGCAATGCAGGAAATAGTGTGAAGCTGTTTATTTTGGTTATTTTTAAATATTTTAATAATATATATTTCATTTATCGTGTTGCCTACATTTCCAATTTTCTATAATAATTATTGTTAATTTTATAGACATCATCGATAAAATATATAGGGATTATCTTCATGAGCTCGTCACGGTTGAACAGACGCTTGGTCCGGATAGTCCCGAAGTGAAGAGATTAGCAGAACAGGCAGCTGACCTAAACGATGTACCAGAAATTGATATAAATGTATCGGTGAGTTAACTTTTGATTTTTTTCGCTTAGGATGTTACCACAATTTACCAATTGAGATTTTTATAATTAATTTTTGAATTTAAGTTCAAAGAAATACTACCTAAGTAGATACTTACCTATATATTATTAAAATCTGTATATTATAGATGAAGCTACACACGACTTTAATGTCATTTTTTTTTTCGTCTCTGCTACAAATTTTAATTAGATTTAATAAAGGTATTTGATATTGAACGCGAATGAGTGCACAAAGAATATTTATTATAAGCTGCAAAATATTTATTATTAAAAATTCTATTTCATAAATTTAACTTTATTTTTTTACTAAGACGGTAGCCAAGTCAGCCCGTTTAGTGGTAGCGGGTGCTGTGTCCGGATTGTTTGGTGTGGCCGCTGACGTCCCACCGCCGGACTCGTGGAGGCGAGAGCGGCAAGAGCACACCGACAGCGATCCTGTACCAGGTAAGAAACTTCTTATTCCTAAGGTTATCTAAAAGTTTTAAAGAAAAAATAAGTATCATAATAAATTTGTATTATGAAATTAATATTAAAAAATTGGTATCTATACTTTCCATTAAATCTGAATGTGAAAATGGCATATTAAATTATATTAATTATTTAATTGTGTTATAGACACAGTAGTGCTGGGCAGAGCGGCGCGAGCTCGGAGAGCACGCTCTGCATCGCGACGTGCACCACCCCCTCCGCCTCATCTTTACGTGCCTGCCAGGTTAGTTATCATACCTAATATATATTTTTTGCTTTTGTGGTTCTTCCAATATTGCATAAGACATAATCATAGAGAACATCAGCCACTTTGTTTTCAGACTTTGAGACATTGCTTATTAAATAGCAGATGTGGAACTAAACGCCGCGTTTTTTATCTTACTTTCTCATGTGTCACCAAGAGGGCACCGAAACCACAACCTCTCATTTAGTCGTTCACCAAGATACATAAAGAATGATATCTAATAATAATAATGTAATGTAAATTATTTACAGATCCATGTACTTGGTTGCTTCTGAGAGCAGTGCAGTTGAAAGCGATGTTCCTCTGGAGGATAATTTTAGTTCTGGAAATAGCTCGTAAGTCATTTTACACTTTTTTTATAATAATTAAATGTAATTATTTATAATAATTAAATGTGCGGTAAATGTACAATAATAAAATTTTTCGGTTCCCTAGCATGGTAGACAGAGAGAACGGCGCGCGAAACGCTAGTCTCTGCATACTTCTGTTGTCTCGACTACTGTCATCAACCTCTCCGTGTTGACATCAAGCTTTTTACGTGACCTTTATCGAGTATCATTGAGACTTAGTGTTTTCAAAGGTCAACAGAAGTCAACCTCTAAGATACGATACGATAAACATGTTGTTAATCATCACTGTATCCCGCATATACTATAAGGAAACCTAGTGTTAAAACACTCCGTTCCCCAATTCCCCACACCGCCCAATTTTAGAGATAGGTACTTAGTACCTACGAGTACGAGTTGAGTAGTTAAACTCAAAGATGCATTTTGTTTATACCAGAGCGAGAATGCTTATATTATTCTATATTTTAGTAGTAGGTACTAGTAGTGTTTGCAAAATATAATATTAATTGTAAGTAGATATTAAGTTCAGTTCAAACTTTAATATTTACTTATAATATATTTAAGTGCTAACGACGGACGGCGTGACAACAGAATGCGGGCAGCTAGGCCACTGTGTATCCAACATGCCACAGGGCAAGCACAAGTTGAACACTCCCTTTTCGTTGTTGGTAAGAATCGTTTTTCTACCTCAATTCATAATTTCTGGATTTATTTTCTTTTAGAAAATAATTTCATTCTAAAATAAATTAAATCAGCTTCACGCTATATCCCGCACACAGCAGGGTAGGTTGAGGGAACCTAGTATTAAGACACTCCGTTTCTCACTTTCCGCCGAATTCTGGAGGCATTGCGTGGCAAACTCAACACCGCGCTTTACCTCGATAAAATATTAATTTTATTTCCTCGAGTGGGGATCGACACTTTGTGCCCCTGCGCCACGACTGGTCTCAAGTTCATTCTGATTAAAACATATTTCATAAATATGTAAAAATGTATTTGCCCCCAGTGTAATTGTTTTAAAAAATTAATGCTCATTTCGAGATGACAAATTTCTAAGTAAGTACTTCTAAAAAAACATATTTTAAATGGTAACAATTTACAAATATTTGTAATAATAGTGAAGAGATTTAAGATCCGTTATGGTTTTTGAAAAATTATTATTAAAATTCTATGAAAGCTAATAACGTAAAAAAAAATAACAGATTATAAGTTAGTAAAAACAAATTAACGTAAACTATCATTGCATGCAAATTAAAAACTATTTATGTATAACAAATGAACATGGCGTTAATTTACGAATTATAAACAGTTTTAATATATATATTTTTTAAATAATAAAATTTTAATTCCATGAAGAAGGCCCAGGAAGCGGCGGAGAAGTGGAAAGCGCACCGCCAATTCAAAAATCAATGGAAAAGAGGAAACGATCAAAAACTGCTAGACCTCGTCGCAATAGGTTCGACGTTTAATTTACTTTATCCAATTAAATGTTAAAAAAGAACACATACTGTGCTTTACCATTTATGCATTGCACAATTTTATTCATATTATATATATGAATAAATTTTAGTACAAATTTTCACCATATGGCAACATTTTTAGTAATTGTATTGATGATGTAGGTATTTAATTTTTGATACATGATTCATACTACGAAATTAGAAAATGAACAAATTGGCGGTCATAATTCCGTAGTGAAATTTAAAGTTTATAAAATTTTATTCCTATAAATTTAAAGAAAATGATCACCATTTGACTATTAAGCAAGCATCTATAATGCTTGTTCAAGAGAATGCGGGTTCAAATCCTGTTTATTTTATCTTAGTAAACCAATATGAATTTACAATGTGTATAATTTTATATGCGTATTTAACTTGCACATTTGTTCATTTTAGAGTTTCCCCAGTTTTAGTGGAGACCGGCAGCCCATTAGAGCCCTGGGCTACAGCATCCTTATCTCAACTGTCGAAATTGATAAGATCTTCCAGCAGCTCCTCAATGTCAGTATCTTCGCGCGAGGCAGAAGACAGTTCATTACAAAAATATTAATTTAAGTAAACTTTTATCGTAGAAGAAAAAAATGTTTTCTATATTATATAGTTTATGTGATATATTCACACATTTTTTAATATTTACACACGATTTGTTCGCATGTAATCTCATAATAATAATATATAAATAAAACTACGTTTTATTTGGCATTTTTTATTTGAGATCTTCGTTTATTCGGCGTAGAGAAATAAATATCATTGTTTAGCACAAATTAAAGAAATAAATGAAAGATGAAGAAAAAAATATATAGGTGAAATAGTTTTTTCTGAAATTAAGTTTAGTAAAGTAAATACCTTCACTAAGCAATTGAAACTTTACCAAATAAATTAGACATTGGTTATTTTTAACGCTAGTGTTATATTATGAATATTTAGTGTTTTCAATTAATATCTCCGATTGTATATTTGCAACTTAAGAAAATAATTATCTGTGGTTTTAAATGGCGCTAAATTTATAACCGTTCTAAATTTTGTATTTATTTAAATATATAGAATGCAATTTATCATTTTAAATCTTGTTTAAAATATTAGTACTTAAAACGCCATATTGAATATTCTCAATTTATTTTTATGTTAGTTATTATTCAATAGTTCTAATTTTGGTCAAAATAAAATTATACATATAATAAATAAATATTAAATAGACTTTAATAACTTAATAATATTCGTCTCTCATTCGAATATTTAATTATTTTTATTGTGACCAAACAGTTTCAAGTTCTCTGTCATTCGGAACTTACCAATACCTCGTGTCGCCGCTGTCATATACTTATGCATTCTCTCAATAGTCCTCGATCGGCATTCCGAGTATCGACTCAAACTTCTTTTAGCAAACATGCTTTTTATATATTATAGCTTCTGTCACCTTCAACAGATCGACACAGTGAAGACATGTGATACATCACAAAAATGTAATAGTATGCAATAAATACATCAATAATATTTAAAAATCATCATGATAAGTAAAAGAAACAGCATGCTAAAGACAGGTGAGTAACGCAAGTGTTCATTTTTAAAAACAAATAAATTCAATCGTTGTAAAATTCAAAATTGTGTAAACGCACATGTAAATGTCAAGAACACACAAATACTGAAATGTCATTATCATAATCATAATACAGTGTTTCTACCAACATCATTGTAAAAAGCACATATTTATATGTCACGTAATAAAGAAATAAACAGAAACAGAAATAAATCACACAGAGGAAAATGAACATTGAAAAAAAATCAAAATAAACGAAATCGCCCAAAAGAGCCAAAGTACACAACTAAAAAAATATAATAATAATAAAAACAAAAAAGCAAGAAGTTTAAGTCAATGTATTATATAGATTATAACACCATTCGATATAGATCATATTGTATCACATATTATACGTATAGTACGGTCGAGGAATCTTAGCCACTCTGAAGTTAGGTTTTCCGAACTTTTGCGACATTCATCTACAATTAACTTCACGGCTCGCCACGACTCGTCGATCGTACTGTACGTCATACAAGGGACACTTACCTCGAGGGGGTCTGTGGAGAGAATTTATAGATTATAAATAAAATGAACACTCAATCAATAAACATACACTTTATATCTTAACATTAATACAATTGATCGGAGACGGCCCGCACGTGGAACGACGCCACTCGCCTCGTCGCTCGCTTTACACCTAATTAATTACCGTAGTTATTTATAAAGAAAACAAAATCTTATGTATCTATTATTATTATTTCAATTAGTTATTCTAGTGAGCTGTCGCGTCACGACGTGCCTAACCGCAGATACCTAACTTACATCTAGAACATATTTCACTCGGCGACGTCGAGTGTGGATGAACTGATACATTTTAGGGGATTTCCATAAATTACGGCACACGTTAAAGGGGGGTCGACGACGTAAGTATGTCAATCATAAAACGTAATTTATGGATGGCCCCTTATCTCACTCAGTTCAGCGTTCGACGTCTTGTAACACAATGAACATATCAAAATGTACGCCGTTTGTATGTAGCGACAAGCCATGTCACTCCACATTGCATTTACCTCGCTCGAGTCCCCGCAGCGGCGAATCTCGCTTATCGCTTTCGCTTCGCTCTTATAGCTCCGCCCGATCACTGTTACATCGTTATAGGCAGTGTGGCATTCTAAGTTAAACCTGGACAAACTGGCACAATCGTCAATATTGGCATTATACAAACATATTACATATTACGTTATGAAAATAATACAATAAAAACGTATACACAGTGCAATGGAAATACGAATGTACCACACGGCCGTGAACATTATAATATATATTATATCATCAGGAAGCAGTCAAAGTGAAAATAATCTCATACAGAACGTCGTTAAACTCCGTCGCGGAACCCACAAGAAATAAATGATATGTGGCCGGTTACAATAATAATAAAAGACATAGTACTAAATAAAACATATATAGGGGTGCGTAGTTATTTATTGTGGGTCGCAATCGCGTGGTGTGTCTTATACAATATTTATTTAACTATATATGCATATATCGGAGAGGTATCTTCTGGGTCGTTTGGGCGGTGCGGCCGGCGTCTGGAAGCATAAACAAACAAAAATGGCAAAAATCGTTGACCACAATGGTGGTAAGTGCAGTTAGCGTCGACGGCACCAGCACTGGCCGGCACCAGCACTGGCCTAAGTACATCTGCAACACTACACACACTACACAAAATGTATTCCTACCATCAATCAAACTTATATAAATAAATAATATTTAATTTGTCTTTCTATAAAAGTTACAAATATCATGCAAAACTGAAAGAGAATCGTATAAATTATATCATGCATTTTATATAACCAAAATCCCTGGAAGGTAACATTTTTATGAAAAATTTAAAATAACGTAAAAATATTAGCAATAATGTTATTTCATCAATATAACTATAACGGCACATTGAAAAGAACATTGTGAACGAGTTATAGACTAATATGATCATAATATAAAAAAAATAACACATCTTACATTTAATAACAAACCTTGTATAACATTTTTATTCAGTAAAAGTTTAATGATTATATATTCTAAAATAAACAATTTGAAATGTATAATAAGTAACATGGTCATATAAATTATATACTATGTTAGTCATTTTATAAATTCTACAGCAACTAGAAAATATATGTAGACTTTCTAAAAAGATATTAAGCATGTTTAAATTATATGCCAGCCGAAAATAATTAAATTAAAAATTGTGCTCAATAGGGATTTGCAGCTTTTAATTTTTATTAAATATATTTTTATGACTCTCTCCCAAATTAAATAAAAGTACCTAGTTTCAACATATTAAGAACAATAAATAAAGACATAATAATTCATATATATATAATAAATACAACATAATACCATAAAACATTATAAACTTAATTTCATTAAATGATAGGTCATTTATTAGGATAACACTACATATTCACACAACCCTACACACCATACTAAGTAAAATATAGTTAACAAATATATTAAAAAAGTACAGATCATAGAAATAAATATATAGATCTATTCAATCTGACTAGCGCGATAGCACAATAAAAATAAACTATAAAAAAAACTAAAACGTTGAAATGGATGATTAGAAACAGAGCTTTGTTTAGTTAGACTACCGCACAAGCATATATATAAAGCGGGAACAGAGAAAAGCGCAAATAATAAATAAAAAAAATTACATATTTAAAAAAAGAAACAGGTGGGATAAAGCAAGAGGATATAAAAACAACACAAATTCAAATAAAGAACACAACTCACATTCACTGGTGTTGCGTGTGCTCGGGCGCGGGCGGGCCGGGGTACGGGTAGGGGTAGCCGGGGTACACGGGCGGGTACACGCCGTACTGGGCGTACTGCGGGGCCACGTTGCTGCCGGGCGGGGTGGGGTTGGGCGGCGTCGCCTGCGCGGCCGGCTGGGGCACGGTGGCCGGTTGTTGTGGCTGTTGCTATTGTAATTATTCATTCATGTATGTATTATTAAGTGGAACATGGATATTATTTTTCTTTTTTTTAATTTTAGTTTAAAACTGTATACTCAGTAGTAGGGTAAGCAGAGTGCCTAGTGCTAAAACAGTCTGTTCCCAACCCACCGCTGAATTTTGGAGATAGCATGTTGAGTGGCAGAAATTTAAATAAATATTTCATCTCCTTGAGTGGGGATCAAACC
>FASU01033785.1:0-12955 GCA_001486225.1 Heliconius pardalinus sergestus
TAGGGCTTTCTTTCCTATTCAATAAAATGAAAAGGTGTATTTTACATTTTAAGTCTTAAAGTACACGTAATAGTAATAACATTTATACGATATGAAAAAAAAACACGTTTTACTTACAACAGGACTAGCCAAGAATTTTTAAAATAATACAGAAACCTGTACAGAGCAACAAGTTTTAGGCTTTTTTCCTTAAAATTAGATTTTATGATAAGAAATGCGATAAAAAGACGCAATTCTTAAGCGAAATGATTACATCATGTCATCGTACTTAAAAGGAGTCTGAGATTTTTGTAAAATGCTGGCACTTTGCTTATAAGCGAGCCCATTGTGTACCTTTTATACATTGGAATGCATCCACCTCGTGCTGGCGGAATACATTATTACGCATCATAATATTGATTTTCATATTGTTTATTGTGAGAATTGTATTTCTGTCTGTATACTAGTGAATATTAAAAAAAACTACATAAATTACCCTCTTTATATTTTATTTATGTTTTATGTCGATTTTTTATGTTTTAAGTAGCTCGAGGTCGTCGTGGCGCATGGGCACAAGTGTGACTGCAACGCGACGGTTGTGGGTTCAATCAAATGAGTGATTATTATTTATTAATATTTTCATTTCTTCGCCCTGGCTAATATGCAAATATGCTATTCAACACGCAATGCCACGGAAGATTTGGCGGAAAGGTTCTCTCTGCGTACCCTGGTGTGTGCAGGATACAGCGTGAAGCTGAAGAAGAAGATGTAAATTGTCAAATAAACATACTTTATTACAGCCGGCGATAACAGGCCATATCACATAACGAAAGTCTCGCTGCATCTGGCGCCCGCTCTAATGTTAGTGGTAGAACTTATTAATAATCATCGCTATTGTTTAATTGACGTGAGCCCTTCAAGACGTAAAATTGAAAAACTAAAAAGAATTTAGCTACAAACTTAGAAAGTTTTATATTTATATTTATACAGCTATTTATGTAACCTTGTTAATCCTGAAAGATCTTCAAAGATCTATTCTATTCTATACTATGAATAGTAACATATTTTATATATTAGATTTTTTATTCTCATTACCGCCATATATTATTCAAGGTTTTTATAAAATTAAATTCTATTTACCTGTTAGCAACAAACTTTTGCTTTAATATACAAACAAGGACGCCATCATGTATCACTATTTACTACTCTGCAAGCTATTTTTTATTTTCTTAACGTTTACAAAATTGATTACTGTTTTACCAATTTTTATTATTATGAAGAAACAGACTACATACCTTGTTTCTCTAATATACGTTTCCCTACATAAACATAGTTGCTCAACATTCGGCTTTTAGTCCCATAATCATAAGATCATTAAAATATAATGAATGATAGTCTCAGATCGATGTTCCCTACAGCGATAATTTTAAGTCTATTAAATGTCAAGAAAGGGTCCGCGATAACATGTTATTAGCAATATTACGTTACGACGGAACACCTTTCTATACAGGTGGCAATAAAAATATCAGTTTCTCAAATATTCAAGTTTCCCTATATCGTTTTGTTTACAACAAATTCTTAAAGTATTTTTGTTTTTCTATTTATATAACGTCATCGTCATAGGTAGAGCTACTAAAACATTCCAAACGTAACCAAATTCAAAATGTTATGAACTTTCTCACTTGTTTTCTTAGAAATGGCACAATACGTTAAACACTATACTTTGAACGTAATCAGCACCGTGAATTTTAGACTTTCCCACGTGTTTTCCAAACACTGTAATCCTTTGTTCACTTTCTATGCGCCGACACTAAATATATGTATGTCACGCTATATGATCCCGTCCATTCATAGAGTTTCACATTGATACACAATATATAGGAAAATGCGAAAATTTCCAAAACATACAGCTACATCCCGCGGCTGCGCGCGCGCAACTGACATGGCGCCAGCCAACCGTGTAGAGCTTCATTGAGAAAGAAATAGCGCTACGTATTATCCGTGTACGTGACAAGGACAGACATATACACTGTAGAGTCATCCCTTCATCAGAAGTCATACTCGTAGATTTTAATTGAATCTGAATCATAAACGGCGACTCTCATTTGCGGTTTAATTACTAGAAAGTTGAATATCGATGTACGTATAGTATGTATACTTTTAATTCATTAATTTCTGTTTTATATTTTATTGCTTCAATGATAATATATTATAACGTACGTTGATTTCTCTTCTATAATTATTTGTTTCTCTGACTGCATGTTCAATTTATTCCAACAGGTTGCGTATAAATTATTTCTTTTTGTAAAAAATAACGTGTTTTATTAACAGAATAAATAAAATTTAAGTGAAATATTACTTAAATTTAAAATATATTATGTGTAAGATAAACCAACATGAAGTTATAAGCATTAAATCTTAACAAACTTGATAATATGTCTTCTTTTTTAGTTCTTTTTTACGATACGGTACTCGATAAAGGAATTAAATAAAACATTATAGGTACATCTCTATTTATTACATACTTTTATGTTTATATCGAAAGCGACGCTTATTGGTACAAACGCTTAATAGTATCATTAGCGGCACACCATGTGACAGCCAACTTGACGTTATGGGTTCGATTCCAGTCGGGTGACTGAATTATTTTCATTTCCTCATTTGAATGACAGACAAAGAGAAATATTGAGTTCCGCGCGCAGTCTCGAAGATTAGGCGGAAAGTGAGGAATGGATTGTCTTAATACTGAGTACCCTACATTACGTGAATATTTGATCCACTAGGTACGTTGAATACTTTAATTTTACTTCCTCAATGTACTACTTATTTGTCAAATGTATTGAAATTGGAAAAGAGTGATTTAGCTCCAGGATGTCATTGTTTATCTTATAAGAGAAACTTTAAAATAAAATACTGCATAAAATTTTATATATAACATAATGGTAGAGTGCAAGCTTAAGAATAATAAATTTGTTAATAATATCTATGTAAAGAACAAATCTCCACTATTAGGTAACATTGACCAGCACATAGAAGTTGCGTCTTATTCTTACTTTATAATTTTGTCATGTCTTTGCATATTATAATTTCTTTTTCCTTAAACAAATTACTATAAAATTATACCTGGTTTTCAATTAAATTATTCTATACCTCGCCGATATCAGACATATTCATGTAACCGTATCATTGAATTATGTAAAAGACATTAAAATACAGGTATCAACATATTGTGTTGATTGGTAACCGCGGCTGAGGTAATTTAGAAAAGAATGCAGGACACGAGAGATCCTCTCGGCGCCTCGAGCGAGCTTCTCGTATGATTTGCTACCAATCAGCGTAATAGCTCTACGCGAAGGCGCTCCTGCCAGTGTAAAATGTCCAAAGAAATACTGACTATTTTTTTTGTTGTCTATAGTATGAATTTCTGAAAATATTACAATAGTCGCTAAGCTTTATTTAAAGTTAAAAAAAATAGGTATTTATTTTTAAATTGTGAATTAAAAAATCGTATGATATTTGTAAATATATATATTTTTTGATACTATGCTTATAATAAATGTATATAACATAGAGACAATATAAATAGCACCAGTAACGTATCACATGTATTTATGAATGCGTTGCTTAGTGCTATTAAAAAGATAGAGCTCAGTGAAATATTCTAAGTATTCCTCATCGCAGTAATATATGTATTAAAATTACATAACTTTAGATTGAATTTCAATAATTCAATCGTGATCTGATCTTTGGATTGTTGGAAACACGCCGAGTGTCTTTTAAATTCATAGCACCGCGGATGATGAGAGCACGCGCCTCGACTCTACCTAGCTGTCAGCTGACTACTGACGCCACCAAATAACTCTTTAAACTATTACAGTAAAGCTCGTATTCCATTGAGAAAATTTTATACTAAAAGGAAAATTATGTTTATAGCAAAGAATCTCTTATCAAAGTAATTAGGACTTTAAAACTACATAATGATGGTTCTAAATAGCTTGACAAAAGCATCAATTGGTAGCCAGTTAGTACAGTGGGCTGGTTGATAACGATTTAAGATTGATTTTATATTCTCTTTGAGTCCGGTGCGACGCAACAGTCGTTTTGTAAAGCGTTAGGAATTATTTAGCATTCATATAGCTGAACGAGAACACTGACCTAAATGTGTTTGACAAAAATAGACAAATGACTATACGACTTCAGTTTAAATCATTTAATTTTAAACAAAAGATTTTGCTTTAGTAATAAAAATATTATCAGATTTACGAAGAAATTAATCTGTGTAATATTGGAGAAAGTACAGTTTCATAAGTTACCTGTTAATCTTGAAATCCTCAAGATTAGACAACATAAATATAATCCATAAGTTATGAGCTAAAAACTGTATAAAATAGTGCTTAAAACAAAGTAAACAGATATAATCAAATATGCAATTCGTCTTTGAATTCCGATAGACACATTAGATTCGGGAAGTATGCGAGCGTGGCAGCCGAGTTAGGACCCATTGTTTCTTCCCACAATACTCGCGGGGGTGATTTATTGCGACCGACGGCTGCCTGGCTGCCTGCGACATTCTAGGACGTTATGTTATACTCGTACTATTCTATACAATGGTTTTCCTCTGTGTTTGAAAAATGGAAAATAAGGGATGGTTGGTGTTGGACATATAGATTTGTCATATTTAAGATATGACGAATCGCTAGCGTTGCCTGCAAATTTGTTTGCGTGGACTTTGAAAACCTAAACATAGGTTTCGTTATCCGGTAACCTAAACTTGGGTTATCGTTTTGGTAAAAATTTTGGGAAATCTTCTCATCCATTTACAAATATATAAATATAAGTATCCACGAAAATACGTACATTAGTTTTTATAGGATTTTTTTCACATTATATTTTTTTAATTGAAATCACTTGCAATATAAATTAAATAACTACAATAAAATAGTTGTAAATATAACGTTAATGTAAATTACAATACAAATTTTTATTTAATTGCCGCGGAAACGTAGAGTTCGCTATAAAAATGTTTTAATCACGTTTTATTGCTTTGCCTCATTAAAATATTACGGTGATATGAGAAATAATAACATTTAACATTCTTTGATGAACAATATTAAAAGTTCCAAGTTATGAGAAAATAAAATATATATATATATATAGAGCTTCCCGCTGTATCTAAAATTTTTAGCAGGCAAGATAGAGGGAACCTAGTGTTAAGATACTCATTTATCCACTTTGTCGTTTTTGCAGCATTGCGAGCGAGAAAATGAAAAAAATGCTCAGAGTCGGAATCGTACTTACAACCTCTGCGTTTACATTTACATGCTTAAGCTCCTGCGCCTCAATAGCCTAAAAACTGCAAAGCAAATATAATCCACAACATTCTTATACATTCAACTTTTTTTAATTCTATTCGTTATTTTTATGTTCTAAATTGAAAAAGAATAGAGAATATAAAAAATAACTCCCGTTAACGCGCCCTTTCAACTGCTAACCTGTTCAGCACCTGCCCTATTCGACCGCACTTAAATATCTTTTTTTTGACCTCCGGTCAAGAAGTAGTGATTATATATAAAATAGCTTCAGGCTTTTTCCCGCATATTATAATATATTCTAAGGAACTGTTTCAATTCGTTTAAATTTTTATAATGGAATCGTATATCTTAGAACTTAAGATAATAAGTAGAGTTTCCGTAGGTGGCGTTGAGTTTTGCCACTCACACACTTTATATGGAAAATTGAAAACAAACACTAGGTTTTCTCTGCGCATATCCTATGAGAGGAAATCGTGGCAGCCGTTGCTTTTTTGTTGAAAAAAAAATACTGTTTTACTTGACTGACTTGACTGTTTAAAGTTTAAAAAATTATGCTTAAACATTATTATTGTGAAATGAAAAAGTTAGTCAAAGACAAAAGTGGCTTTCAGCTAGTCCTATAAGTCCTATAGTAGATATCCTCAGTGCAAACGAGGGGCCATAAATATGATGGCGCTATCTGTTCGTGTAGAGCTGCTTTTAAGATAAAACGTCCTCATGCTTTTACAATATTGATTTGCGAGACTTACTTTAATTTTAACTTAACGAACTTTATTTATGTGCCTACATTTATTATCGTATAATTATAATCATCTTTCTAGTGTATGCTTTATGTTTTTATTAACTTTTTTCTTATTAAATCTTATAATTGTGACTTTAAATAATATTCGGTACTTAATTTGGGCAAAAACCGGAGAACGGATCCACTATATTCTGCTTGATCTGCAACAGGCAAGATAGAGAAAAGCCTAATAAAAAAAATGTCGTTTCCTCACTCACGCACTCCCATCTGTTTAATCAAAGCGTTAGAACTAGACTTTGTCTCTCCTGCTCGCATAGTGCAGTGCGGTGTACTAAGAATAAAGTGGCTGCCTCTTAAGTAGTTGCCTCTTTTTTATCGAATGTTTTCTAAGGTTTTAGCAAGTCCTAGTCGACCTATAAGGTTTTGGTATTACTCGTAAGTGGCGTGTTTAAGCAACAGGTATTCGCTTTGATCGCCGCAGGAGACCAATTAGAAATTGTTGAAGTGAAATCTTTTACTCTTGTACTTGTTGTCAGTGATTGTAGGCTGGAGTAGGTGTGATAATAACATTCAAAATAGCGGAATGTTCTATATTGAATGGTTAGTTGATAAAATATTAGTCTTAACGCCTTTTATTCTTTTAATGTAAAAAGAGCTTAAATATAGATTAGATTTATAGTCTGTTAAGAGAAGAAACTTCTTAGTTATCCATGAATTTACCGTTCGCGCTCAGCTCATCGTGTTGCAGGAAGAGGAGCTTGGAGCAATGCCTGGTACTTAAGTGTGGGTGGAAATGATGGAACTAGAACTGCTTTTCGAAGTATGTATTTAAAAATGAACTAGTGATTTCTAGAACGACAGAAATTATTTTCTTTGATTTAAAGATTATTGTAATAATATTCTTTGCTATTCGCACGTTATAGTCGGTATTGCGATAAACGTACGCCTCAGTTCTGAACTATCCTATCAATTACTTTATATACTTACTCTATTAGTGCTTTATTTTTTAGTCAAAGCCTAGACCAAAGAAGTTATATTAATAATTATTAATTTTGGATCAATTTCTTGGTACCAAAGAGTAATTTTAGTTATAATGTGGCTCCCCTAGTAAATAGTTCAAAATTAATTTTCTTAAATATTTTTTTGATGAATAACCTATAGTAAATTAAAGTAAAATACTCTTTGTTGTACACCAATTATAACATTACAAGGAAGTTCAAAATTATATTAATGTAGTTCCATACAAAATTTCTTCCGCTAAATCTAATTCAGTGCCAGCATACAGCTATATGTAAATAGATATAATCATCTCCTTTTCAGAGGACATTTAAAAATCACAGTACGAACGAGGAAACCATTAGTCACATTATACTTACACTATACTTACACGACTGACGCGGGGGAACAAAAAATGTTACAACTACATCTCCTGCAGATCAAGCTTAGCTCATCTTTATGTAAGTAGAAATGATTAATGAATGACAAGAAAAAATATTTTTTCCATGTGAAATTACAACGTTACAGCTTTTAAATTATTCCACAAATACAGTGGAATAATATTTTTTTTTAGCTTAACGCTGTATTCTGCGCATAGCAGAGGGAACCTGTGAACCTAGTTTTAAGATACTCCGTTCCCATTAAGACACTTACAATTTCCACTTTCCGCTGAACTCTTACATATTGAGTTGCGGAACCATTAAATATTTCATTTCCCAGAGTAGGAGCCGAACCCACAAGCCGTTGCCCGCTTGTGCCCCTGCGCCCAGTGTTACAATGGAACTATTAACGTGATATAGTATCCTTCTATAACATACAAAAATGTTTTTTTCCAATTCGAACCAGTAGCTCGAAGTCGTAGCAATTTTTTTGTTTTATAATATTGGTATATATGTGACTTTATAATATAATCCTTTTTTTGAAAACGCATAATAATTTTGACGTAGCGGAATTCGAACCAGTGTCCGTTAGAAACCGTTGAATTGAATATAAATAACAAGTATAACTCGTCTGAACTACAAGTGTCAACAGTTTCGTCACTTCAACTGACTCTACATCACTACGTGGTTAGTAGAGCTCATTCCAATATGCCGGAAGATGTCTTTAATTAAAGCAGTCTTCATTAAGCTTCGAAGTTAATTAATTAAGAACATCCGGCGGTGTTTTCTATTGATTATAAGATATTTAGTTGTCTATTTAAATATAATGACTTTGTTAATACGATTAATTATAAGTAAAAGATGTATATACCTGTATAGAAATTTAATTAAAAATATCTGAATACAGAAGAATGTGCCTGTTTGAGGCAACAATAGCATGAATAGAAAACTTTGGAATAGACTCAAATAAAAAGTATTTAAAATTAATTTAATAAAAAAAATACCTTACATTAGATAGGGACTTACTGTTAAATAGAAGGTAAGTTATAAATAACAATCAATAATTTCATTATTTCCTATTTTTTTGATGTAATTAAAATATTAGTAGAGGCCAGTCGTGGCGCAGAGGCAAAAAGTGTGCTGCAAAATCGAGTGGTTGCAGGTTCGATCTTAATTTATATTTTCATTTCTTTGCTCTGGTGTCGAGGCAAAGCGTTGAGTTCCATCACTCGACACGTAATGCCTCCAGAAATTGGTGAAAAGTGGGGAACAGTGTGTTCCATCTGCCTAACCTGCAGTGTGTGGGATACAGCGTGAAGCTGATACATTTCTACTTTTTATTTTATTTGTGCATATATTTTTTTAGTTTTGAAGCCAGTTTTTTTAAACTTTATTAATATAATTTGTTCTATTCTTAGAAATAATGAACATCAAATGGACTATTAGTTAAATTGTTTTTGATTACACATTTTGTAATCAATGGTCTACATACAATGTCAGTAGCGTACAAGCGCCAATTCCCTCTAATTCCTATCGAATATTGAACCCGACGAAACAATGACAAAGTAATCGAATGATTTCAAATCAATTTCACAATGGAGTCGACTTATAAAGAATTATCTGAGAGCTCTATTGTTACTTGTATTGGTTATAATTAACAAAAGATTACTTCGGGATGATTGCCACTTCGCTTCTGTACAGTTTAACGTTTAAAGAATAAGACTTGTTTATTCGAGACTTAGGTATGTGATATTTACAGACAATATATGTATGTTGTACTTTTATACTAAATTTTTGCTTTGGAAGTACGAATTATTGTCAATATTGAATATGTAACCAGTCGACTTGTGTAGTTACCAAAATGTGTAATTGAGAAGAGATAGCTGTTCAGGCTCTTACTGACTTCCCTGCTACAAGTATGCCGGTACAGTGAAAAGCCATTTAAATAAATTGTTTTACTAAATCCCATAGAAAAACAATACCCAAAAGCGTTCAATAAGAAATTATAAGAAATCATAGTAAAAAAAATAATTACGATATTTTTTTGACTACGATTTTTTTAACGTCTCTTAAAATACAAGAACAATAGAAACAAAGGTTAGGCTTAAATTATTGAAATTGTATGTAATTTAACGGGCGAGCAAGGATGAGTTACACAGTCCACTGGCCTTGGACAATGACGGGTTCATTCCATCAAAGGTAATAGGTATTAACTTTTATAATGGATAAAACATAACCTAAAAGGGGGAAAACATCAGAAAGTCAAAACAATTGTATTAATATGCGTATGGATGCCGTCGTGGTTCAGTGATACAGCACTTAGCTGTAAGCGTGACGATTGTAGGTTCAATATGAAATATTTATAAACTAAACAAAGTTTTCTTATTGTGTATGTCATTTTGCTAAGGTCTTGCAATAAAAGTAAAAAAAGTCTTACGTCTTTTTATGTGTTTTACAAACCAGATATTTTGCATTACTGCTCTAGTGTATCTAATCGTACTTCTTCAAATATTACCTGAAAAAGAAAAAAAAATTACAGTCCACAGAGAGATAATAAATAAAATAAAAATAAATTTCTCGCCCGAACGGGGATCGAACCCGTAACTATCGCGATACGAGACGATGGCCCATCGCGCTACAACAACCTCATATAAATGAACATGTCCTGGCTAGTTAATTAATCGCGGGTTCGAATCCGATGATATCTGCTCGCGCTTGCGTGTTCGTCCTCGCATGCCATACCTCCTTATTTCTTCCGTCCTTCCCCAGGATGATAATTTAAAGTGTTTTATTATATGTAGTTATGTCTGTATATCTAGATATAATCAGCTATGAGAGATTTATTGCAAATGAACTTATACTGAACATAATACAGGCATAAATTGAGGTTCTGGTCGTCGTGGCGCAGCGGCACAAGGGTGTGACTGCAACTGTAACGCGACGGTTGTGGGTTCGAACGTACTTAATATTTCATGGAATCTGTTCAATTCACATTTAGTGGGCAATTCGTCAAAGTAGTCATATTGTTGTGAAGTACTACAATACACAAATGACAGCCCCATTGTCACGGTGCTCGTTCGAAGCGAAGCGAAGCGAATGTGTGCCATTGAAAATTGTTGAATAATCCATTTTAAAATGTTATTTTTTGTACTTATCTACATGAAGCGAACACGTTATAGTATTTTATAGAGTTTATTTCACATACTTAAAATTATCTATTTGGGTATTTGGTAAGTCTGCGGCAAGTGTGGAACGGAAGTGTTTTAATGGGAACTGTGACTGTGACTTAACAGTAGGCTTCTAAATTTCCTCTGCCTACCCTGAAATGTGTAATGTTTAATGTTTTTATTTCCTCTCTCTGGTAACGAAGAAAGGCACGGCATTGAGTGCCATCACTCAACAAGCAATCAGCGGAAATTGGAGAACAGAATTTCGAAACTCTAGGTTTCCAGGTTCCCTCTGCCTACCCTGCTATGTGTGGGATACAGCGTAATGTTTGTGATCAATAACAATAAGCACGTCTCGCGACAGTTTAATTCTATTCACATCGGAATATGCGTTGTAAGTACATTTACAAGTCATAGAGTACGTATCTGTGTACTATTCTGGAAGTTTACAATAAAAACACGATTGTCAACAACGATTGGTCTTTTTAATAAATTTCATATTAGGTATTTAAGACCGTCGTAGCTTAGTGGCAGTGTTCGAATGTATACGCGACGGTTGTAGATTGAGCAACAGTGGTGGATTGACATCATTTTATACCTAAATTTCCTGGCTTTCATAATAAGACAAAGCTCAGTTGAATTCTAATCAACCTGCAGTGTATCAAAAATTGGACGCCGCGTGGTAACCGGAGTGTCTTGACATTAGATTCTGTCTGTCTGCTTTATGCGGGATACAACGTAACACTAAAATAAAAAGTTTACATTATTTTCCATAATACTATCCAACTGAGGCCAGACTGTTACTATAAACCGATTCCCACTTGAGGTAATGGCGTATTTAATATTTTCATTTCTTCGCATGCACGTATAGACAATGCGAAACACAACTACAATTAATGTCCTAAAGGGGAACGGATTACCTTAACTCTAGGTTCCCATAGCTTACCCTGTTTCACGCAGTGTGAGGCTAAAAAAATAATAATATCAGAGCCCCGTTACTTTGTCCAGAATACGTATACTGTGGTCGGTGTCAAACGGTAACATCTATCACCATTCTCCACGCGCGTCTTTCGCGTACAGAGGGTACTTGCGTAATAATCAATTATTATTTATTATTTATTTTAACTTAAGTACGTATACTATTATAGTACTGTAGAAATAGGTGAGTATAGAGAATATACAAGGTGGTTATTGGTTCATTTCCCAATAAAAAGAATGTGTTTTCGTCGCCACGTTTGTTTAATCATAGCGCAGCGTTGGTGTTTTAATGTGTAGTGCAATTTTCAAATGGGTTTGGTTTTAGCTACTTTATCCTATACATAGCAGCAGACACCCTGTTCCCATTAATACATTTCCGTTCCTCACTTTCCGCCTGATTCTGGAGACATGGTGTGTTGAATAGCGTCCGGTCTTTCATTATTACTAATTATATTTTTTTATTATAATCATAATAAACAATATATATGAAAATTCTAGTTCTGTATAAAAATGACAAATTTACTGTTACTTATTTATTAATTTGGTTATGATTAGAAACGCCCCGAGTACTCTAGTGTTGGCTACGACGGACAGAAAATTATTTTTTTTATTGATACATTGTGCACGTGATTGATTGTTGGTTAGAGAGCTTTATTACAACTAATTTATGATATGATTTGTTTTTATTATACATTTCTTCATTTATTGTTATTATAATTAAACTCTATGCCTGTGTTCTGTCTCTCCTGCCTATTTGAACTTGCTAGAGAGGTAAGAATCTAACGGTAAACTTGATGGTGCAAGTTCGTTTCCCGTTTGTGGGAACGATGTTTTTTTTTTCGCTCTGGTGAGATAATTTATAGTGGCGTTAAGTTTCGCCAAAGTGATCATTACATACAATGACGTAAAACTTGTGAACAGAGTATCTTAACAGTAAGTTCCTAATTTTGGCAAATTGTAAGACAATTTACCTTAAAACAAGAAGCCAGCTTGCCACTTCTGCTAACACAGTACCCTCGAACCGACGATCAGAATACCGAAATTAGTATAATTGCCTCACCTAACTGACTCTACCTGACAGCCAGGTCTACCAGCACGCATGCCCTCGCCTCCAGCGGTATAACCTAAAATTATGGATCATTATATCTATGAAGAATTTATATTGTTTTATTTTTTGTTTAACGTTGTTCGTTTGGTAATATTTGGGATGGAGGCTGTGGAGATGAGGAAACGACTAGTTTGTAAGTAATACTAATGTTGAGGTTTCTTAGTGGTAGATAGTAAATAAATTCATTATTGTGTGCTGTTCTTGTATGTGCAATGTACTTTTGCACAACTTGCAATCATACACACATGCTTGTATTTGCACATTCATATAGAAAAGTTTACATTATGTATAAA
>FASU01033931.1:0-13967 GCA_001486225.1 Heliconius pardalinus sergestus
ACTTTTTTAAATTTGTTCAGTGAAAATCAAATGAAAAAGCTTTTTTCAAAAGCTTAATTCGCGAAACGAAGGAAAAAGAAGACTATAATTATTTAATATTACCTTATTCGATATTTTCTTACCTTTTTTACCTGTTTAATTTACAAATATTTACTGAAAAAAATATTTTTTATAAAAAGTAGTGTGATTCAAACAACGACAACCCACAAGTAAATTAAAGTTTTTATTTACATTTAATTATGTTTTTATTATAATAATATCCAGGCGGGCAACAGCAAAAAGCAGTAAGTTATAATTTTGACCGGCATTTAGTATGGTATAAAAAAAACGGCTTCATAGTAATTTAAATTACACGATCGCTTCTGAGACATATCCTTTGAACTATTAAAAGCTTTGACTGTGTACTTAGTTTGAACAAAAAAAAGTATGTAGAAAATGACAATATTGTTAATAAATAAATAGTACTGCTGTAATATTTGCAGCCAGGCAAAGGCAAAAAAAATAGAATAGAATAATAAAAATATGTAATATTAGAAAATAAGTACAATAATTATTATTATCTTAAAAAAGATAAGACACGCGAAAGTCAACATTTAAAATAATTTATTTAAATATTCCTTGTATTGTTGGCGTAATTACTACTAAATGAATATTTACCTAGAGCTAAATATTGTTATGAATTTTAAATATCTTTAGCATCGATATTATAATTTAATAGTTATCATCTGCAACAATGTTTACAGGGACTTGAAGTAGGAAAATAGAAAATTTCATTTTTACACCCCCTACCTGTTCCTGTTCTGGAAATCGGAAAATCTTGTTTTTACACTACCTATCACACGATTAGACAGTAGCTTCTTCTGTGCGCTGTCCGTCACTCATTCGGTTCATTCATTTATTGAAAAAACATACTGTTTGGTTTCTCAATATTCCAAGAAAACAATTTTAGAATTAAAATATCATTTTTGAAATTATTGTTATTATTCATACATATTCGGTTTTAAATGATCAGACCCTATATCAATAATCGTTAAAAATAATTTTAAAGGAAAAGTACAAGCACTCTAGCTCATTAAGTTATAGTAGGTACGCACGCCCACATTCCGCTACGGTAAATTTTGTTACGGTTACAAAATCGTTAACATTCCCTTACTAATTCTTACACAAACTGTTTATTTATTAATGAATTTTGCTATAAAAAAATATATATATATAAAACATTTGGTTAAATACTGAGGGATATCTGTTATTTTAACTCTACATATTTGTGATAAATACTTAACCTATTCTTTTCGAATTAAAAATATATTTGTGTTGGACTTGGACAGTCAATTCATCAAGGAAGCCAGGTTAACGACTAGACGAAGCCATTGCTTAGGAGGAGTCAATACAAAATTATCCAATTAATAAACAACTAAAAAAATATCAAAAAGGACTTGGAAATAATTAGATAACAATACGTATGTAAATATATATATTTAGATGTTTTATTTATAGCAACTATAGTGATTTTATTTATAGTGAAACATCACAAAGACTGGCTATAAGGCTTCCTTCTTGGTCCACGCACATGCGCTATATCACAATGCAATCCTGTTGAATGGAGTTGTGAATCTAAAAATAGATCGGGCAAGCGGGGTTGAATGGGGAACCCCCCTTTAAATGGGTCACTGTGTCAGCTGTGACGTCATGGCGACGTCATCCCAGGTGGATCAAACTAGGTCATTAATAAAGAGGAAAATTATTGAAGCTGCATTGTATTGGTGAAATGGCTGTATTTTTTTTATATTGAGAGTTTCCCATATTTTGAAGATTTGGAAAAAAAGAAGAGATTATTATTATTATTATTATTATTTGAAGAGTATAGTTTAAGCAGAACTTAAAAAGTTAATAGTAGAAAATCTGTTTTTTTTTTGTTAAAAAATAGGTTCTTTCGATTCTCATGTTATTACTTTAAACAGTTACATTATTTATATAAAAAGTGAAATAAAAACAACGAACAGACGTTTCTTAAGATGTCATATCGCCAAACCACGCTATATGAAAAAAATTGATTCTTTTATATACCTATATGGAGATAGATATAATAGTATCACAATACGCTTTAACTTAAAAATAGTTAATTGCCTACAATCAATTGGAACAATCCAATTAACCTATAAAAACAAATTAGCCTCATTTATGACGTAGACTGTATTTGAAAGACATATCGTCTTTGTCATAAGAAGTACCGTCAATACAAGGTCAAACAATATTATAAATTAGACATTAAAGGTACCTTAAAATTATTCATTATGTTTTAAAAAAGTTAAGTATGTAAAAAAATTAAAACGGCCGTCGTGGCGCACAGCGTCTGAATGTAAGTGCGATGATTGTGGGTTTGATTCCCACTCGAGGGAATTAATTATCTTCATTATCTCACATTGGTTACAAGACAAATCGGAGACGTTGAGTTCCGCTACACGCAAAATTTCATCAAAGCACAATTTCTCTAAAATTAAGGAGTGAAGCGAAGTGTGTTAACACTAGGTTTCCTCTATTTTAGTATAGGTATAAAAAAAAACAAACCAACAAACAACAAATACAAACCGTCGATTATCATAATAAAGGCTAATCGATTCTAAATAAGCCGAATGAGTTTTTAAATGATATACACGCCACAGTAGTTCTGCTACTTCGTCGTGCAAATAAAAGAAATTACCCGATGATATGATATCGCAATTATTTATTGTTTAATTAAAGAAATGCAAATAGACGTTGCGTTTTATAACCGCCGCTTTGTGGATACAACGGAACAAAGAAGGCGTACAAGGGCGTTTACATAATATCGGTAGCATTTTGCATTAAGCATTTAGATCAACGGTTGGGCCTTGGAATTTGTTTTTATGAATATTTTTTTCTCGGTTACTCGGTCTCTCCGGTATATATTAACGGTAAATAGAGAAAATCTGGTGTCAAGCTATTCTGTTCTCAGCTTTTCGACCCAATTCAAAACTCAGTGTAGTAATCGGTGGAATTCAGTGCCGCGCTTTTTCTCAGAGCAGAAAAATTAAATAATTTATGTCCACAGATGGGGATTCGCCATAATCATCGTCTTTTCACTTAACAGTTTTACCACTGCACCACAATGGTGTCACATTTTTATGGCAATGAAAACAAATAGTTGCCATTCATAATAATTTTTATTGCCCTTACACATTTACAAAAACTGGAGGTACAATACTCTTTTCCCTATTCTCTTTTGAAGTAATTTGTTAGACGGTGCTGTTTATAACCAGATAGTTGAAATTAAAGTTATTTAAATCAAATCAAAAAGGAAATAAAAAAATATATATTTATACATTTTAATATAATAAAAGAAAATATTGTATATAAGGAAAAATACCTTAAAACAGGTAACTAACCAACTACCAACCAAAATATTTAAAATCATACTACAAATACTTTCTCAAATGAAGGTAAAACAACAAACTTGTATTCTTCCTAGTCTGAAATATTATTTACTAAAAAAAACAATGTCACCTCTATAATCATAATTTATTTAGTATTAATATTAGAATATCTTTATGAAGATGTCAGCGGCACTATCTAACTGTAAATGTGGCCATTGTGAATGCATCTCTGTCTCCCTTGAGGAAATCAATTATTTTCATTTCCTCGCTCTGGTCTGTTACCAGAGTGAGGAAATGATGACAAACAATTTCTTTATAGAGTTTACAGCATTCAACACAGAATGCCTTCAGAATTAGGCAGAACATGTGGAGCTTAGTAATTTAGTAAGTACCTTAATACTATGCTCCCTTAATCTACCTTGCTATTAGCAGGATAGAATGTGAGAAGGAAATCATAGATTTTTATTTTTTCTCAGATACAATTTGGGAGTTCTTTGATGTACTTAAAGAAAAAAAGAATTAATAAAATATTTTTCATAAAGATAGGCTTAGGTTGCACAGTACGACAGTCTCTGTCAGTAGATAGACAGAAGATAGAATTGTGATGGTTGTCCAATTTCTACCACTTAAAATGAAGAGAATAGAATATTCTTTATTACACACAAAAGAATTGAATAACACAAAATAGTAAAAGTATTATGTATATAAGATGAATGCAAAGGATAGGATAATAAGAAAGTTATTACTTCAAGCAATATCTTTTGTAAATAATTGGCTAATTTTATCAACAGCAATGGGAATAATATTACAATGCATAAATAACTAACATAAAATATATAATAATGAACTATAAATAAATAACAAATAAATAAATAATATATAATATATATACTTCATAGGAATGAATTATTTACTCAGACATTATGTTGAGTTGGGCTGGAAAGTGGTGAATAGTGTTTTGACACTAGGTTCCATTTTACGATTTTATTTTGATAAAGTATTTTATTTACTACACATACGTAGTTTAATACCGAAATAATGAATAGGCATTGCAATTCTTATTAGAATATGAACCTAGTTATGTAAATTCATACCGGGATTCAAATAAAGCTTTCAAATTTTGTAACTTATTTTTGCAATGAAATAATAAATATTTATATTTTTTTTATTATTGCATATCTTCATAACAAAAAATATAGTAAGTATGCATTTCTTTCTCACACCGTAACATCGAGTTGACATTGGCCTTCTAAGTTCCAACAATCGATACAATAAGTAAAATAAAACTAAGTTATACTTACAGAAAGTATTTAACGGGAAGAAGAAAACACGATCTTACACTAGCACTGAGGTAGTTTAGCTTACTTAAATATATTTATCACTATAATTGAGCGAAAATGATTAAAAATACGAACAACAGCTTTTTTAACCGACAGCGGCCGCCCATATGGCAATCCCTTTTGTTGTCAACTGTCATAAGATAAGATATTGTTGCAAGTATTAAAAATAAAGTAGATAAAAAACTATAAATTATATTAGAAATTCCACTCTTTAAATTTACGATATAAGACAATACAATTTAATTTAAAATTGTATTTTTTTATTTAAAATATATTACTTAATTATATTTCTATGTGTGTAAACATAATCTATTTAATGTCTTAATAACGCCATCTTTGTGTTTGAATAGAAAACTTTTAAGAAACGATACTGACGTTAACACAGTGTTCAAAGTAACTACGGGATGGCGTTACTACCAACAATATCATTACAGAATGAAACTTATTGTACTTAATAGTTGTAGACGGTATTCATGTAGGATAAATACATAAACTTCATATACTTTTATTTTTTTAACAATCAACAAGCAATCTTTGTAAATATGAAAAAGAGTGGGGCTTATAATAAAGTTACATAATATCTTAAGGTACTGCTTGCCTACCTAGCATCGAACCTGTAAGATATATTTTGTTTCACACCGCTACAGGCATTAAGTCCTTAAAAGTGAAATCAATTTAAGGGAAAAAATTAAACCAAATCAAACATTTTATTATTCATTTCCAATATTAAAAAAACACGCCACAAATCTCACGGCAACAATTTTTTAGAAAACCTATAACTAGGTGACATTCGGTGGCAGAGCACATCGTACCGATCGTATGCCATTTTCGTCCCCAAGTAAGATACAGCGAAAATACAAATGAGGCATAGGGCACAAATCGTCGGGCAAAGTATGGCCGTGAGCTTGCGAAACTGCCGCGATCTTATTGATGCTGCTTCCGAGTCCACGTCGCTGTCTGTGTCTTTAACCATGGCTGGACAAATGTTTCATATAAATGTGTATATTTTAAAATTTTACATTATAGCCATTTATTGAGATCAGTCGTGGCGCAGGGGCACAAACGTGTGTCTGCAAACGCGACAGGTTGAGGGTTCAATTCCGCCTAAGAGGAATAAAATATGTTTACTCTAAAAAACTACTACTAAAAAAATATTTTGACACGGTTACGGTCTCAAGAGCACTCTTACATTACAAATCTTCTAATCCAAGGGTTTCCATTCGGCCTAATGTGATTCATACATAACACAATATATCTTTCTATCGAGATTAGGTACTATACAATGTTTTAGTTTATATAGTTTGATCTTTCGACATGGTTAATGCGACTATTTAATTTTAACTGACTTGTATATTTCTATTTTCTTTACATTGAATTAAGTTGTGTACAACAATTTATTATGTTTATTACTAATAAAGTAAAGTAAGAGTATCTTTAAACGTTAATTTATGAATAATAAAAAACATTTTCATTAAAGATAATATAAAATAATTCTTACTTTCTGTTTCATATGCTAATAGGTTTGTTTTTAAAAAACAAAATATAAAGAGCCCATTTTATAAATATTAGATAGTTTTATATCAAATAAGAAAATATCTCAACAAAGCGTAATTTTACAAACGTCAAATGCAAGCAACATTTTTCTTTTAATCTAAAACAGACAACTAATACCTTTTATGAAATAAACTTTTTAAATTTATTTTAAACGTAAAATAAATTAGCATACCTCGTGGTATTCTTAATTAAATAACATATATAAAGAATTGTTTTTTTATAAAAAAAAATATATTAATTATTTGATTCAAAACAATGTTTACTTCCAGATCTTGGCTTTGTTTAGGTATAACAAAAAAAAAATAAAGTCATTAGACATCCCGAATTTATATGGTTTCTTCAATTATATTATCACTTTAATTACAGAAGACCTTATAAGGAAAAAATGAAATTTGTTCTATATTTTCTCATTTCTTCTTGTTTAACTTTGGCTTTGTTTTTAACTTTAATGTACTTGATGACAGTGGTCGATCCGGGTCTGTTGGAATTGTCCAATAAAGCTATATTGTTTCGTGAGAGTGAAGAAAAGATTGAACTTGTAAGTTATATTTTAATTAAAAACAAGACTTCTAAAAATGTTAGGGTACTGTTGTTAGTGTCTAGTAAAAAATCCCTCCATCATCTTTGAGTTACAAAAAGGGTATATAAGTATGTATACGTTATACACCTTTTAAACAATATAAAGTGGAAAACATAAGTGTTATTTGTATCTATGGTACAAATAGGCTCTCTCTGTGTTTTTCCACAGTGAGGAAGTGACATAAGAGAGCAACGATGAGGCAAATTTTATAATGACTAATATCCCTTTTCTTCTCTTTATCACGTCAATTTTCGCAAATGTAATAGTAAAACTATTTGAATTTTTTTAAGCTTCAGGCTATATCCCGTACATCGCAGACGGAACCTGGGAACCTAGTATTATTAAGACTCCGTTTCCCACTTTTCCCCGAATTCTGCAGTGTGTTGCAGTGGCGAAACTCAAGTGCGTGTTTTACCTCGTCACCAACCAGAGCGAGTTAATAAATATTTTCTCTCCTCAACTGGAAATCGAACCCATAACCTATAGTGTACAGCATTTAATAAATGAGATATAAAGTGTCAATAGCCTATATAATTAATTAATTCACAGCCGCCCGAACTGTACGTCGATGTTGAAAACTTACTTTCAAACGAGTCAAGGCGTAACACGAGTAGATTTAAGTTTTAATGTTTTTACTGCCATTATCTAAATGAGTAATATTATTGTTTTTTTTATTTGGTAATTGATAAAATGCCTTGTACTAATTGTTAATTAGTAAAATTGTTTAAAGGAGTTCTATTGAGTTTTATTACTACTTAAATTTCTATATATGGTTTTATTGTTGTAAGCCTCTTATTGAAAGGAAATGAAAACGACTATATAAAATAATTTAATACTTATATACATGTGGCAGATTATACACCAAAACCAAAGCCCAGCTGTGGAGCTGGAGCACAAGCATGTGGACTACGTGTGTGTAAACGTGACAGGTTGTAGGTTTGATTCGTACTCGAGGAAATGAGATACAAGGCGAAGCGCTGCGTTGAGTTCCGCCACTCATCAGGTAATCCTTCCAGAATTCTGCGGAAAGTGGGGAGTGACGTGTCTCAATGCCAAGCTTCCTCTGCCTATCCTGCTATGCATATAGCAGGGATTGTGTGAGAACATATTGAATAACACGATATAATTTAAAATTTATTTTATTTATTTCTTTGAACACGAAACACAAGAATTTGAATTTTATCCACTCCACTATTGTATCATCATAAATCGGCCGTTTTAAGTAGCTTATATAATATTGTAATAATATGGTATCATCGAGCTGGTCTGATGATGGAATGGAATTAACTCTTCAGAAGTAACTATACTACGCTTGTTCAGGCTCACATGTTTTATACGATATTCTATATTACCTTATGTATTTGTGATAGAATATGTTTTGGGCATATTTAGTCTATTATTATTTTTAACATATTTTAAAAAAATATTTTGGTTTCGATAACGTATAGAAATATAAAAAAATATCTCATTATATAAAGAGTCTTTTTCAATTACTGTACGAGTACAGGAAAATTGAAACATGTGTCACATTATTTTGACAAACATTAGCCTAAAATCTATATTTTTTTGTCCAAAATGCTTTAATTATATAATATTTAAATAATAATGGGGAAAAGTACAATAATTGTTGTCATATATTCGCTTGTTTTGCTTGTTTTATTTGGAGTATTTTGTTATTTAATGACCATTGTGGACCCGCCGCCTTTAAAAGCAGATGCCACACGATCGAGGAAATTTGATTCAGGCAGTAACGTAAGTAACGCAGTCAGTCGAGGCTAGTTGTAGCGCTAGGGCACAAGCGTGCGACTGTAAACGCGACAGATTGTAGGTTCGATTCCCACCTGAACTAATGAAATATTTAATTTTCTATTTCTGGTAACGAGGCGAGGCAAAGCTTCAACACGCAAGGTGCTCACAACAACACGTAACACACTCCACAATTCGGCGTAAAGAGGGAAAGTCTATTAATAGAAAGGAGTGCCCTAACACTAGGTTCAAAATAAATCAATGAATATAAATAAAATTAATTTAATAAATAGTTAGGACTCTTATAATTGACATCGTGGCAGGTTTAGGTGTATGTCTGTAATTGTGATGGTTGTGAATTCATTTTACCTTTAGAATATTGAGAACAGTTAACTTGACAAAATCAATTCTTATTATAAATCTATAATAGGTTTTGTTAAATTAATATTTTAAACGTCATTTATCTCGTTTACAGGACGAATTATTGTATCCAAGTGAGATTCTGCAACCAGATGATAACGTCGCGTATGGCCTTGAGAAAATTGATTATGATGCAATTGACGTTCACGATAAATTGTCAAATCTATCATCATATAGAATATCTGATGCACCTAAAATAATAAGTGTACAAAAAACTAATGTGAAAAACTTTAAGACCATCAGTAACTCTTCCAAAAAAGAAAATGAAAGTAATAAAATGGCGACCACTAAAAGTAATCTTGCAAAAGGTTTCAGAAGATCCATTAGAGAAAAACCCAACTTGCTCAATAGTAACCTAATGTCGTTACTTCTAAATATAAAATTGTTCAACGGCCAACCACGTGTTGAGATCAAAGTTTTGGATGATTTAAATGAAGACAAAACAAATGAAAACCAAACATTCCTTGGTAAAATGAAATCAATGAATTTTTCAGACACTCGAAATGTAAGAGAATTGGTACAAGATGAAACATTACTAGTCCAATTTGTGGGAAATTTAACAAATTTGAATGAAACTAGTAAATTAAACATTTCGAAAAAAAATTATAATAAAGAAAACTTGGAATCTGAGTCTGAGTTGGTTCTTGAAATCATAAACTCTAATAAAACAAGTAAAGAACACGTACTTGACTTACCCAATAATAGGAAAACAGGCAAAAATGTCACAACAAAAGGCGATAAATTCTCAGAAATCAAAGAGAAATATGAAATTAATGTTACATCAGCTATGCCTACAGAATTAAATAATTTAAAGGTTTCAAAAATTAAAACTAAAATCTCTATAAAAACATAAGGTATGAAATGATTTAAGTAAAATGTAAATACTAAAAATGTTTTTTTAATATTCATTTTATTTCTATTTAGAAACTATAGTCGGAACTGCGCTAGAATGGACTATGGAGATGCTACCATAATTTATTTACAAAAAATATGATCAAGTTGGCCAATGTTTTATTTAATAAAAAAAAATTATGGCTTCATACTGTATCTCGCATATTACAACAGAGACAGAGCCGTGTACAAGGCACGTCATTCCCCATTCCTGGTCCAATTTTCTAGAAATTGTGTGTTGTGTGGCGAAACTAAACGCCGAGCTCTGTCTTGTTACCAGAGTCAGAACATAAAAATAAGTCTCTTCCTCGAGTGAGGATTGAACCCACAACTATCGCTTTTACAATCTGACCATGTGCCGCGGCTAGTATTTAATATTCTTCATTTTATTTCCCAAATATTAAAGAAATTGTATAAAACAACATTTTAGTGTTTCATAGACAATTAATTAATTTAATTTTTCAATTTCCTGTAACATTGTTGCAGTAAAGTTGGTGGGGAACGGAGTGTCTTAACACTAAGTTCCCTCTGCCTACACTTTAATTAAAATTACTTGTTTAGATATGTATATTGACTGACTGACGTTACTGACCAGTCTTGCAGTAGCCATTACCCAAGTATATTAGCGTATAGATGATTTACGAGGCTCACCTCAGCCGAGTCGTACCTTACATAAATTCGCTGTGCGGTTTAGAGAAACATCTTTACTTGTTAAGTAATTACATTCTCATACAGCTTACAGCGTATTACGAGGACAGGGAAGGCTAAATGCTTAAAGTATTGATTTCCTCCTTTCTTAATCCTTTTCTACTCCTTTGAAACATTGTGCTTTGTAATTATGTGCTGAATGTTTGATTTAGGTTTATAGTTTCGTAGTGTCGTGGTTATATAATAGTGCTGAGATAGGAGGAATCCCTGTTCGAGGAATATAATAATATATTATCTAATACAGGAAAAGTAGAAGCCGTCGTGGCATGACGTGAGTGGGTTCGATTCCTGCTCGGGGAAATTAATTATTTTTATTTAAGTATTGGATTCCGCCACTCAATGCGCGGAGAATGCGAAGTGACGTAAAGAGTAAATTCCCTCTGCCAACACTGTCACTGTAATATATGAGGTTACAGCGTGAAGTTAAATAAAAAAATAAACATTTAAATAAATAAATATTTTTTTCGCCACCCAATTCTCGAGTCTCCAATATCATAAATAGCCTCCTATATCTAAATCTATATGAACCAAATTTAATTAAAATTTATTGTTATTCTTTAATTCTTTTAAGTAATTTTTAATTTTATTCAAACATTTGTTTATTTAAATTGTGTAGAAGGTGAATCTAAAATAAATATTCAATTAGGTAGGCGGTTAGTACATAGCAAAGAAATAATTTTGCAAACATTGTATTGAGGACGTCGTGGCCCGGTGCCATTGTCTGACTGTAAGCGTGACGGTTGTGGGTTCAATTCCTGCTTGGGAAAATGAAATATTGAATATTAATTTCCTCACTCTGGAAACGAGGCATAGAGCGGCGTTCATTTTCGCCACTCAAATGGAGAGAGGAAGGTTCTCTTTGCCTTCCTTGCTACGTGCGGGATATAGCGTGAAGCAAAAAAAATGTATTATCGTTTTGCACATATGGCGATTGCATATAAATATCCTTGGGTCGCCTTCTAAATGCATAATACTATTATATCTTGGTACTTAGTACTTACCGACTATGTGAAAATATTTAAGCCATTAATTTTAACGGTTATCGATACAAATACGTAGTATTTCCTAGTAAACAAGCTAAGGACATACGACTAGGTATCTGATTGTAGAAGTTAACCGCTTTATAGTAAATTTAAATTGTCTTTTAGCACTAAGTCATGGACGCCTGTTTAGGTTTGCCAAGTCTTGGAATTAAAAAAATATTTAGTTTTTTTAACCTGGGAACCTGAGAACCTAGTGCAAAAGCACTTCGTTTCCCACTTAGACACTTCTGTTCCCCGCTCCTCACCTACTTCTTGAGGAGATGCGCGTTGAGTGGCAGCACTCGGGACTCGAACCCGTGACTAATGGAAACCGTTTTATTTAATTAGTGTTTTAAAAGCCTAAACAATAAGATGTCGCATAATCACTCTCGCAGTGCGTGAAATCAAACGAGGCCGAGAAAACGAAAATATTTGGAAATATAGAGTATTTATAGATTTTATAATACGTTTGAATTTTATCACTTTTTGTTTGCTAAACGTTTCTAAGTGGAGGAATAATAGTTTATTTTATTCTGTAAATATGTTCGAATACGGAAATAATATAAAAAAAGTATCGATTTTTAAGAATCGTATTCTGTCCTTATTTAATTCGGCACTTGGCGACTCTACACGGCATAGGTAGTTAGGTGCCTGTGCCACACCCTACAATTGCATTTAATGTACGTTATAACATACATTTCATATGCCCTGAGGCCTGAGGCCCTGAGCTGATCTAAAGGGCTTGTGGAACCTGTCGGTAATAAATATGTTAAAATGAAGTTGGTACCTATTTTTAGATCAGATTCTTATTAATCTGTTAATTTTGACAAAATGTTATTTTAACCGAATAAAAAAAATATTCGTCACACATTCATAGCTCATTAGGTGTAAATGTTTGGAAGTAAATGTTGAAAATTGTAAAAGAATATCTATAATATTTATTTTTTCATCTTAATTTTTTTTCTTTAGCATAATTGGGATTTTTCGTTTCAAATAAAATGTTTCTATATCTATAGACCTAGTCTTCCCATAGATATTGTTATAAAGAAAAACAAATCATTTTTTATTGTGCGTACACTACGTGGACGTCCAGATTTTTTTTAATATTACAAAATATTGTACAATATATTGGCGCGAAAAAAGAACAATGAGCAATCCTATAAAAAACAATCAATATTCCAAATTCAAAAGTAATATTTTGTTTATTTTTAATTGTAACAGTATTTGTGGCCAGAGTAAGCATATGCTGTATTATCTGCAGCCTTCAGATGCGCTCTAATAGCTTTAAAGTATTTAATTAATTAACACGTGAATATAAATTATTTCGCAGTGTAAAACTGTAAAAAACTAACAATTATGCTTACTCCGCCAAGGCTATGACAACTTTTATTGAGCAACGATTCTGGTCAAGAACTCACTTTTTATACAACAAATATATATCGGTGCAACTAAATGTTACAGTTGCATTTAGAGACGATAATTACTTTTGTACAACCAGTCTGACTGTGAAAGCCTTGTGGGTTCGATGTCGCTGTAAGACACCACAAAATGCAGTATCTCGAAGATTAGTACATTATTAAGACATTGTGCAGTATCTTGTCTTCGAGATACAGCACAATGTCTTAATAATAGGTGCCCTCTGCTGTGTCTGTCATGCACAAAGGTATAATTTTTATGTCGGTTTTTGTTTCTTCGTAATAATTATAATGTATTATGAAATATCCTTGATATATCCTTTAATTCATGAATCTTTCATGAATGAACTGAAACTAACGCCTAATAATAAATAATAAATATTTAATAGCAAGTATTGGTAACGATATAGTTGCACAGGCTGCGCTCGCGTTCCCACGTGCGAGTGCGACCGGCCTGCCTTGGACGGCCTTGCCGATTTACTTTTGCTTTGTGCAAGTCGTTCGGCCAATTCGTGGACAACTATTATATTATATTAAATATATTTATAATGCTAGTTGTAGTTGGAAATTTACTAAGTTTTTTTATATGTTAATAATTGTTTATTATTTTTACTACTTTTTTGTTTTATTATGTTAATAATCTTTATAATGTTAAATGTCACATATCGTTACGGCGTTTCCGCATTTTGAGTACCTAAAGAGTAATCGTTATATTTTCAACCGTTCCAATAATATTTAACAGTCTGCATTTAATCAATATATTATTGAAAATAGAATTGCACCTCATGTTTCCCATATATCTACTTAAATTAATTATATTTTTTTAGAGGATAATTACAATAAGTGACATGTATCACTCAATAACAACACTATTATTATTTTATTTAATTTTATTAATA
>FASU01033957.1:5474-18461 GCA_001486225.1 Heliconius pardalinus sergestus
CAATCGTCTTTAATGAGAATGCTGGCCCCTTATAAAAATTAAATATATGACACCTGTCAGTTAAGAAGACAGTTTTCTGGTGCAATTTTTCCAACAATTGTTACAAAATGCAAATTTTTATAATATTCATAATATGCACTTCTTTTTGTGTATTTATATCTAGCAGGCCATTGGATGAAGAAAACAACAGGTTCCTATACATATATTTAATTTTAATTCTTGTATATTTTTATATTTATTTTTGGCTAATATTTGATGTATATGTTTTTTCATTATTGTTGTTTCTGAATTATTTCTTTTTCTATTTTCCTCTTCGTATTCCGATTATTAAAATATAAAATATAGGAGGTCTTCGTGGCGCAGGGGCACAATCGTGTGAGTGCAAACAATACGGTTGTAGATTCAATTCCGACTCGGAGGAAAGAAAAAAATTGTATTTTCATTTCATCGCTCTGGTAAAGAGACAAAGTTGATTCACGCCACTCAACACGCAATGCCTCCAGACTTTGGCGGAGAATGTGTGTGTGAGTGCCTTAACTTTAGGTTCCCATGTTACCTCTGACTACTCTGCCATGTGCGGGATACAGCGTGGAGCTATCAAAAAATATTGCTGCAAAATTTAAATTTTACAATGGCCGTTTTTATTCATTTGTATAATTTACAATGATTCTTAGCTCAAAAAATATACTTACGTTTTATATCTCACTTAAGCTGTAAAGTTGTTAAGATGAATTTAACTTATTTTAGAGAAAGTAGTGACGCGGAGTATGAAGGCAACGACGATAGCAAACAAGATGAATATATTAGTGAAGATCAGGAACCTGCTAGCGACGAGGTATAAAAGCCAACATTTTATACTAACTTTATTTCAGGCAGGGGAACCTATTCTTGGGTATTCGGTTCCCACTCTTAGGTATATTCATTTTCCAAGACAATGCCTCGAAATATAGAGTTGAAAATGGGGAACGTCTTAACATTTACCTACCTTACATTTTACCAATACATTTAACTATCATATAATTTGTATTTAGTTAAATAGTAATTTTACCAGGTTCAAAGAGCAACAGTTAACCATGAAGATAAACGTGAATCTCAAGAACGTGATTCACGCCTTGATCAAAACGGATATAAGGAAGTTAGTGGTTTTTTTAAGAGCTGTACTTAATAATAATAACAAATGAGTGTACCTAATTCAAATAGTAATCCTAATAACATATTAAGTAGAAGTTCTCTTAATAGATTATCGTAGGTATTAATTACTGTATGCTAGTATGCTATTTCTCACGTAACTGAGATGATCACAGGTATACTAAGTACGCTGCCCAGAAAAAAAATTGTTATAGATATGAGTTAAAATTCATTAAAAGATTTATTATAAGTAATTTTAAAATATCCTGAACAAATTACTACAGTAAGTACGATATTTTTTCCGAGAGTAACTAGAATAAAAAAAAAATCATTGTTGCATCATTCGTTAATTTAAAAATTCTATCGATTTATAGGTTTCTGATGTTGATTTAAATGATGACAAAGAAGCACGTCAAGATGAGCGTAACATAAATCTAAAACATGAAACTGACTTTTTTCCCCAAAGTCTACGTAAAGATTATAACAGCGACACGAATAGAGCAATAGAGAGGACTGAAGATTTATCTTCCTTGCGTGATCATGAACAAAAAATAGGTAATAAAGATTTAAATACAGGACAAAATCCTGAATATTCCGGGGATTTACTATTTAAAATAAGTCAAGAAAATTTAAACAAGGAAAGAAATGATCAAATAGAAGTAGAAGATCAACCAAATTTGGAAAAACAAAACTATATTAAAATGCAGCAAAATAAAGACTCTTCTAATGGAAGAACTTATGAAAATACATTTAACATAAGAGACCGCCGGGAAACTCAAGCTCATCAGTCTGAAGCGAAAAATTGTGACGGCAATGAAAGTAATGAAAGTTCTATTATTAACAATATAAAAAAATTATCGGATAAAGACCTAGAAAACCTACTTAATGCTCTTCCAGAAGATAAAAAAGCAATTTTAAGAAAAATTATGGATAAAAGAGAAATCACAAAAAAAGCGGGTGCTGTAGACGATCATAGCTTAGATTCAAGTAAAATAGAAGAGAGTTTTTCCATAGATTCTAAGTCTGTCTCAGATCTGGCAACAGACGCATCAGAAGCCAATAAACAAAGTGAGAGTGAAGAATCTACCACAAAAACCCAAGAAAATGAAAACGATTCAGGAAAAACGGAAAATAAATCTAGTTTAAATGCAAATGGACAGACTTTAGAACTTAACGTTGAGGCTGCAACTTTAAGTAACTATAATAAAGAAACTTTTAAAAATGATAATAAAAGAGAAATTAGCTTAGATGAACATAAAAAAGAACTACAAGAAGAAGTAAAATCTAACGATGATTCAACTGGTGAAAACTCTTATGATTCATCTTCAAACCAAGAAGTCATATGTTCGGATAACGAAGATTGGCTTGAATCTAAAGATGAATCTAACGAGGATATTAATACGCAAAAAAGGGATATAAATAGAGAAAATATGTTTGAAAACGATGAATCTATGCGATCTTTGGAAGAGTCTTTTCCTAATGGCGACGCATACGACGATGGTAATTTGAATATGGAGCCTTTAATTCGTGTTAAGCGAAGGCAATTAAACCACCGAGTTAAGAAACGAGATTTATCTTCCTTAGGTAGTGAGGTACCTTATATACCGGGTTTCCAGGATAAACAATGCGAAAATGTGGCATTAAATCAATTCGAAAATAAAAGATTTTCAAGATGTGACAAACAAATAAAACGGAACACGCTTGCT
Organism: Heliconius pardalinus sergestus; assembly: GCA_001486225.1. NCBI lineage: Eukaryota > Metazoa > Arthropoda > Insecta > Lepidoptera > Nymphalidae > Heliconius > Heliconius pardalinus. Next base: position 8,309 of record FASU01033957.1, read on the forward strand.
ATAGCCGACAAAGACAATATTCAAGCTAATAGTTCTAAGTTGAATGAAAATTCAGATTTGGTTAAAATTCCCCAATATTCTGTTGCTTCGAATAACGAATTTTCAATTGTTAAAGGAGTAGACGAGAATATTGTAAACAATAGCGACATTAAAAATAAAATACTTGTTGAAAACGACAAAGAGGATAGTGTTAAGCTAATTCGAAGCGGTCGCACCATAGACCCTTTAAATAGCGATAATAATTTCGCGTCAGATAATTGTGTGGATACACCCAACTATCAAGGAGAAGACTCTTTTGAATCCCATTTAGAAAAGTTGGAAAACAATCTGAGTCGATCTAAAAGAATATAAATGAAGTATTCGTGATCGTTAAAAGTATAATTGTATGGAAATTTTTATCTTTTCTTGTGTTAATTTATAATTTACGAGTAGTTTTTGAGTTATAATTATAAATATAGCTAATTTAATCCAATAAAAGATTTTTATGCTATTTATCTGTATATTTCATTAGTTAGTGTGTAAAATAAATTTCAATTACAAGGAAATCAATATAGTTGAGAAAATTGTATTACATGATGTTGACGATAATGCAACATTATTCATAATTGGTGCTGTTTTTAGTAGTGCAAAGTATGTTTTTAAGTATCTGTTGGTATGAACAATGAATTCTTAAAATATTTAATGTAAGAAACCTTACCGAAAATAATGCTAAACTAAGATTTACACATACCTACAAGTATCAAAATGTGTTTTTAATTTTGTGAAAATAAAAAACAAAATAATATAGTATTTTTTTATTACATGGCAATAATTGATAAGTTATAAATATATTTAAAAAATTAAGTTAAACAATATTAAATGAAGTGATATTATGCATACATAATCTTTAAAATTAAAGGCACAAATTTTTTTAGACTAGCAATGTTAGCTTGTATAAAATATTAAATTTATATAAAATTCTTAATCAGATGCAAAGCTGGAGTACATAAAGAATGATACGGCTATCAGTTAGTAGTTATTACATACAACAGGTTTTAAGATTTCTGCTGATTAGTTTTTGCCGTATAAAATTTGTGCTCTCTTGAGTCGCGAGTATGCTTAAAAGGTGTCCGCGGAGACTCGATTAAAGTTGCTGGGCAAGTTCCATGGACGTGTGTGGTATATTCTCGCTTATAACTCGTGCCTCCGTCTCCCAAAACGAAATTTGACGTAGTACCATGTCTTACTCGACGTTCCACTTTTTCAACACGTTCATTCCTTTCAGATTTTTCAGTGTGATTCGATCTCGAGAAACTGCCGTAGGAGCGAGCCTCAGACTGACCATAAAACTCTCCACCGACACGAAGATTATCCCGAACAACTACACGCGGCTGTCGATCTACAGTCAGGGTAGATTGACCATCACGTTTTTGTTGACGGCGGATATCGGTGTTTTCATTTTGTTCAGTAATTACAGATGTATGATCGCGACCAGAACGATGCATTGAACTTATACTCTTTCTGTCAGCACTATGTGTTGAGTTACTTATATATTCTCCACGCTCATTGAGGTTCGTTATACTCTTTCTTTGTGCGGCTGCAGTGGAACTGATAGAATGATGGGCTTCAGTTGTCGAAGATACACCTTTTCTATGAAGTACTGCATTTGTACTCGACAAATCAGATACCAAATCGGATGTACGTTTATGGTGTCCACTACGCGAAGCCTGGTCTGTTGATACAGTTGAGGCTTCTCCTCCGCCGTGCATGGCTCTCTGAAATTCAATGCTCGTTTTTGTTACACTGTCGCTTATTTGATTTCTGTTTACGCTATGATTTTGTGATTGATGCACTGATGACACTTTAGAAATATTTTGCTCAACACGACTTCCTGAAGATGATGTTCCTGTTGACGATCTTTGCACTTGACGCTCGCTTGAACGAGTACCACGTTGATGTTGATCGTCTGTATCATAAGATGAAGTCATGTGATGAATAGGTGACTCTGTAATTATTTGCTTTCTATGAATGTGATCTCCTATAATATGTCTCTGTGTTTGTCTAGAATTGGTATGTGTCGAATGGGAAGTGTTATTTTCGACGTGACTCATTGATTGAGTGGAATGTGTGGAATTGTGTATGTTTTCATGGGAACGGGTATCTGAAGATACATAACCATGACGTTGGGTATGTATATTTTGATTCGAAGATGTTGAATGTTGTCCAGAATTTGTAATTTTCTGTGAAGATATTGCACCAATATCTTTTGTTGAATGTTCAGAGACTGAATGATTTGATGATTGGTTTAAATTATCAGTTCTCCTTTCCACTACAAATGTGGTGTTCGCAGTGTTCTGGAACTTTTGACTGTCATTGCTTAAATTCACTTGTCCTGAAGAGACAATGTTGCTCGAGATGTTTCTGGTTTTGTTTTTATCAACCTCAGTTCGCCCATCAATAACATTTTTCAAGTTTGCACTTCCCGATTTATCAGTATTCGTCACGACTTCAACATTTCTAGTTACATTTACCCATTTCCCTGCAATTAACTTTTTCTCTGTTATTTGTTTTATTATTTTATTAGTAGAAGATGAATGTTGAATATTTGTAGTATCACTCTTATTTATAACATTTCTTTCCGTGGATTGTCTTTTATGTGAACGATCTGTTGCATTCCGATCGGTAGTATCGCGTGATAATGACTGACTTACATCTTTTGATGATGATGTAATAGAAGTGTCTTGCAATTTATTACGATTTACATTTGATGGACCATCGTGACCTTTAGTACCAGAAACTATATGAGACTTTTCAACTACTGTATTATGAGTTCCCATCACTTTAGTAGTACGTGTCTCTGAATGAGATTTTTGCACACTGCTATCATGGTGCTTATCGGATATAGTTTTAGTAATGTATGATTTTACATCATGATCAGAATGTGTATGTTTAGAGGTGTCAATATCTGTTGCAGTTATATCAGTTAAATTCTTTGTATCGTGAATCCTTTTACTCGCTTCAGGACTAGAGCGATGGGAGGTATGTCGTTCCTCTGTAACTGAGTGAGAACTTTCCTTGGTTTGAGAATAATCAGCCCTACTGACAGACGATGAATATTGTTTATTATTTCCTTCGGGATATAGATTGTCCTTCGGTCGAATAGGACTAGCTCGCTCGCTTGTCTGCCACTGTGGTTTAGTAGGTTGACCAAAATGTTTGTCAGGTTTTATATTATCTTCTCTTCTACTTTGTGTATCCTGTGGCTCGCCTGGTCCATAAATAGGCATCTCTCTAGATTTATCATCAGGACGTCGTTCTGATAAATGAGGTCCAGTCTTATCATTTGGTCTCTCTGCCGGGTGATAGTTAAGTTTTGACATTGGCTGCTCATTTGTTCTGTCTACTGGCCTGTCACTCTCAGGTCTATAATGAGGTTTATCTTCTGGTTTATCACCATATCTTTCTTTTGTTTTATATTCAGGCCTTTCTTCTGGTTTATCACTCTTTATAGGACGACTATCTTCTCTATTTCCAGGTTTATCCCATTTAGGTCGTGAAGGTTTCTCATCTTTAGGACCAGAATAATCATTCTGTCCATTTGGTTGAGGAGAATGTCGTTGAGAAAGATTGGTTATTTCTGATGTTTTTAGTTTTGTATAACGACTAGAGTCATCTTCAATGTATTTAGTATAGTGCTCAGAAACTGATGTTTTATCATCGATATAATTCTTGTCATGTTTTTGTGCGTACGTGGGTTTATCAGGCTTCTGTCCATCTGTAGTATCTTTAGGCTCATCCTTCTCTGGGTAATATGTAATAGCTGACTTGACATCTTTTTTTACTTTGTAGTCATCCCTGCGAGTATGGTCTTCAAAAACACCCTCTATTTTAAGATTATCCTCTCTGCGAGTTAATTTAACTCTTTGGCCTTTTACAACACGATATGTATCAGAAGAGCGAATATTTTCCATTGTACCTTCCATCTTAAGATTATCCTCATGTTTAACGATAGTTCTTCTGTCACCTGTAACTACATTGTAGTCATTTCTTTGCTTCATATCTATAAATTCACCTTCTATCTTCAAGTTGTCTTCTCTTCGAATTATATCAACTCTATCGACATTTTTACGTATATCCAAATCTCTTTCAATTGTTATATTATCAACATGTTTTATAAGTTTGCGCCTTTCAGCTGGCTGGGATGGTACTACTTCTGGCTTATAAAATTTACCATCAGGTTTTAAGTTATCTTGAGGTTTTACAACTGGTGCCCGTTCACCTTTAGTAGCACTATAATCATTTCGGACATGTAAATCAATAAATTCACCTTCTGTTCGTAAATTGTCTTCATGTCTCTGTATTATAATTTTTTCAGTTTTGTCAATACGTTTGTAATCGTCTCTTGAGCGATGGACATCAATACTTCCTTCCATTTTCAAATGGTCTTCATGTCTAACAACATCAGCTCTATCTCCTTTAGTTATGGAGTAATCAGTTCTACGAATAACTTCCATTTTCCCTTCAGGTTTAAGATTATCCTTGGGTTTCTTGACATCAGGACGTTCGGCCGGACGCCAATCGTCGCGTTTTGGTGTATCAATTTTGCCTTCAGGTTTTAAATTATCTTGTGGTTTTTTAGGTGTTGGTCTCTCAGCTGGTTTCCATTCCTCATGTTTTGGTTTTTCAAACTGTCCCTCTGGCCTTAAATTATCTTTAGGTTTTTTAACTTCAGGTTTTTCAGCTGGTTGCCATTTATCTCGGGTAGGAGTTTCGAAATTACCCTCTGGCTTAAGATTGTCCTGTGGCTTTTTAGGTGTTTGTCTTTCAGCTGGACGCCATTCATCTTGCTTAGGCTTTTCGAATGTTCCTTCTGGCTTAAGGTTATCAACAGGTTTCTTTATCTCTGGCCTGTCAGCTGGTTGCCACCTTTCTTTTTTAGGTGTTTCAAAATCACCTTCAGGTTTTAGATTATCTTGGGGTTTCTTTGGCGTTTGTCTTTCTGCTGGTTGCCAATGTTCCGGAGTACGAGAATCAAATTCTCCTTCTGGTTTCAGATTATCTTTCGGTTTCTTTTGACTTGGTCTTTCTGCGGGTTGCCATTTGGTTTTTTCAGGAGTGGTAAAATCACCTTCAGGATGAAGATTGTCATCTGGACGACGTACAGGAGCTCGTTCGCCAGGACGCCATTTCTCTGGTTGACGTTTCTCAAATTCGCCTTCAGGATGTAAATTGTCTTGTGGTTTCTTAGGCTTTGGTCGTTCAGCAGGCCGCCATTCTTGTGATTTAGGTTGTTCAAAGTTGCCTTCTGGTCTAAGGTTATCTTGCGGTTTCTTTTGTTCAGGACGTTCAGCAGGGCGCCATTGTTCCTTCTCTGGGGTTGTAAATTCGCCTTCTGGTCGCAAGTTGTCATGTGGTCGACGCACTGGTTCACGGTCACCAGGACGCCAGTGATCAGGTTGTCGTTTTTCAAACTCCCCTTCCGGGCGTAAATTATCCTCTGGTTTTTTAGGCCTAGGCCTTTCTGCAGGACGCCATTCTTCTTGTTTAGGTGTTTCGAAATCACCTTCAGGTTTCAAGTTGTCTTTTGGTTTTTTGGGAGTTTCCCTCTCAGCAGGTCGCCATTCTTTTGGTTTAGGTTTTTCGAAATCTCCTTCAGGCTTAAGGTTATCTTTTGGTTTATTTTGAACAGGCCGTTCTGCTGGTTGCCACTCGTCCGGTATCCTTTGTTCGAATTGCCCTTCAGGCCGTAAATTGTCATGAGGCTTTTTAGGTTTTTGCCTTTCCGCCGGCTGCCATTTTTCTTTCTCTGGCGTGTCAAAAGTACCCTCAGGCTTAAGATTGTCTTTAGGTTTTTTCTGTACAGGTCGCTCTGCTGGTTGCCACTGTATTTTGTCCGGAGTGGTAAATTCTCCTTCAGGTTTTAAGTTATCATCTGGACGTTTCACTGGTGCCCTGTCGCCTGGACGCCATTCTTCTGGCCGCCGTTTCTCAAAATCACCTTCAGGCCGTAAGTTATCATCAGGCCTTTTAGGTATCGGTCGTTCTGCAGGACGCCACTTATCTTTTTCAGGAGTTTCAAAATCACCCTCGGGTTTAAGGTTATCTTTAGGCTTTTTAGGTATTTGCCTTTCGGCAGGACGCCATTCTTCGGGTTGCGGTTGTTCAAAGTCTCCTTCTGGTCTTAAATTATCTTTCGGTTTTCGTTGAACGGGACGTTCAGCAGGTTTCCACTCTTCATAATGAGGCACATCAAATTGGCCTTCAGGCATAAGGTTATCCTTTGGTTTCTTTTGGATAGGTCTTTCAGCAGGTCGCCATAGCTCTTTATCAGGTGTTGAAAATTCACCCTCAGGACGAAGATTGTCTTCAGGTTTTTTAGGTTTTGAACGATCAGCAGGCCTCCATTCCTCTTTTGTAGGGCTCTCGAATTCACCCTCTGGTTTTAAATTATCTTTAGGCTTTTTAAGAGTTGGTCGTTCGGCAGGACGCCATTCATCGGGCTTATGTTGATCGAATTCTCCCTCTGGTTTAAGATTATCTTTAGGTTTCCTTTGGACAGGTCGTTCCGCGGGTTGCCACTTTTCTTTTGTAGGAGTTGAAAATTCACCTTCAGGACGTAAATTATCTTCTGGCCTTATTTGCTTTGGACGTTCTGCAGGCCTCCATTCCTCATGAACTGGCGTTTCAAATTTACCTTCAGGCTTGAGGTTATCTTCTGGTCTTTTTTGTTTGGGACGATCAGCAGGTCTCCATTCTTCTTTTAATGGACTCTCAAATTCACCCTCAGGTTTTAAGTTGTCCTTAGGTTTTTTAGCAGTTTGCCTTTCAGCAGGACGCCATTCGTCGGGCTTGTATTGATCAAATTCACCCTCAGGTTTTAAATTATCCTTAGGTTTCTTAGCAGTTTGTCTTTCAGCGGGACGCCATTCGTCGGGCTTGTATTGGTCAAATTCACCCTCAGGCTTTAGATTATCTTTAGGTTTCTTTTGGACAGGCCGTTCAGCAGGACGCCACTCTTCTTTTTGTGGCGTAGTAAATTCCCCTTCTGGTTTAAGGTTATCTATAGGCTTTTTAGGAGTTTGCTTTTCAGCAGGGCGCCATTCTTCAGGTTTGTACTGATCAAATTCACCTTCCGGTTTTAGATTATCCTCTGGTTTCTTTTGAATTGGTCGGTCGGCTGGACGCCATTTTTCTTTCTCAGGAGTTGAAATTTCACCTTCAGGACGCAAATTATCTTCAGGTTTTATCTGTTTAGGGCGTTCTGCAGGTCGCCATTTTTCATTTACTGGTGCATCAAAATCACCTTCTGGCTTAAGATTATCTTTTGGTTTCCTTGCAATAAGACGCTTTTGGTGTGTTTCTTCATAAGTCTTATATTCTTCTTGAGTAGTTGTTACATTTTCAATATTCTCAGAGGAATAGAACTTTTCAAAATCTTCTTTTGTCCATGTACGACGTCGTTGAGGGCGTTCTACTATCGTACTTTTTTCTGTAAAATCTTTTTGATTAGAAGTTACGAACTCAATATCACCTTCATGAGTTAAATTATCTGTTTTACGTGTAATTAAAGTAGTTCGTTCAACTGTATCTGTATAATCTATGTATTCCGATTTTGATGTTGTTTCTACTGTCATATCTCCTTCGATTTTGGTCCAAGTATTACGTCTCACTGGTTTAGGTCGCTCCACAGGTTTAATAGTATACTCCGTACGTGATGTCGTCGTATCTGTAAAGAACATGATTTAAAAATTAATAAGATGACATTTAACAATAACAGCTAAAGTTTTAATTTATTCTCTGTAGAGATCTAATGAAGAATATATAAAAATAAGTAAAAGTTTTTTATTGTATATGATATATAAATAAATGATCGTAAATACTACAAAATAAGATAACATAGAAATAAAAATGTTCATTACCTGTGAATTCGCCTTCTGTAATAATATTATCAGTACGTCTAACTATTTCAGCTCGTTCTCCAATAACTTGCTTATAATCTTCGGTAATTGTCCTCGAAGTGGTAAATTCTCCTTCAGGTTTCAAATTATCTTGTGGCTTTTTCTGCTGAGGCCTTTCAGCAGGTTTCCATTGTTCTTTCTGAGGAGTAGTAAATTCTCCTTCAGGTTTTAAGTTATCTTCTGGACGTCTAATAGGTTCTCTCTCACCAGGTTGCCATTTGTCAGGTTTTCTTCTTTCAAATTCACCCTCTGGTCTAAGGTTATCTTCTGGTTTTTTCTGCTCTGGTCGTTCAGCAGGTCTCCATTTTTGTTTTTCTGGGGTAGAAAATTCTCCCTCTGGTTTTAAATTATCCTCAGGCTTTTTAGGCTTTTGACGTTCGGCTGGACGCCATGGCTCTTTTTCAGGTGTAGAAAATTCGCCTTCAGGCTTAAGATTATCTTCTGGCCGCCGGGTTGGTGCCCGATCACCTGGACGCCACTCATCAGGTTTTCTTCTTTCAAATTCACCTTCAGGTTTTAAATTATCCTCAGGGCGCTTGACAGGAGCTCGATCACCAGGTTTCCATGCTTCGGGTCTACGGTCTTCAAAATCGCCTTCTGGCTTAAGATTATCTTGAGGTCGACGGACAGGTTCTCTGTCACCTGGGCGCCACTCATCAGGCTTACGTTTTGCAAATTCTCCTTCAGGATATAAGTTATCTTCAGGTTTTTTAGGCTTTTGCCGTTCAGCTGGTCGCCATTGCTCTTTCTCAGGTGTGGTAAATTCTCCTTCTGGTCTTAGATTGTCTTCGGGACGTTTTGTTGGAGCTCGATCACCGGGCTGCCATTCTTCAGGACGTCTCCGTTCAAATTCTCCTTCTGGTTTTAAATTATCCTTTGGTTTTTTAACTGGAGCCCTGTCACCTGGTTTCCATTCTTCTGGTCTTCTATCTTCAAAATCACCTTCTGGTTTTAAATTATCTTCTGGTCGTCGAACAGGTGCTCTATCACCAGGACGCCATTCTTCTGGCTTTCGTTTCTCAAATTCTCCCTCAGGACGTAAATTATCTTCTGGTTTTTTAGGCTTCTGTCGTTCTACCGGGCGCCACGGTTCTTTCTCAGGAGTAGTGAAATCACCCTCTGGCTTTAGATTATCTTCAGGACGTCTAACCGGCGCTCTATCACCAGGTCTCCATACCTCTGGTCTTCTGTCTTCAAAGTCACCCTCTGGTTTTAAATTATCTTCAGGCTTTCGAATAGGGGCTCTATCACCAGGACGCCACTCATCAGGCTTGCGCCTTTCGAATTCTCCTTCTGGACGCAAATTATCTTCTGGTCTTATTGGTTTTTGCCTCTCAGCTGGTCGCCAGAGGTCTTTTTCAGGACTTGTGAATTCTCCTTCTGGTCTGAGATTATCTTCAGGACGACGAGTGGGTGCTCGATCACCAGGCTGCCATTGTTGAGGATGCCGCTTCTCAAAATCTCCCTCTGGTTTTAGATTATCTTCGGGTCGCTTTACAGGTGCACGATCGCCAGGACGCCACTCTTCAGGCCGTCTGTCTTCAAAGTCACCCTCTGGTCTTAAATTATCTTGTGGGCGCCTTACAGGCTCCCTATCTCCAGGACGCCATTCCTCGGGAATACGTCTCTCAAAGTCTCCTTCAGGACGTAAATTATCCTCAGGCTTTTTAGGTTTTTGACGTTCAGCTGGACGCCAAGGTTCTTTTTCAGGTGTAGCAAAATCACCTTCTGGCTTTAGATTATCTTCAGGACGACGGGTTGGTGCCCTATCGCCAGGTCGCCACTCTTCCGGCTTTCGCTTTTCGAAATCACCCTCTGGCTTCAGATTATCTTCAGGCTTTTTAACAGGAGCTCTTTCTCCTGGACGCCACTCCTCGGGCCTTCTTTTTTCAAAATCGCCCTCCGGCTTTAGATTATCTTCTGGTTTTGTTGGTTTAGGTCGTTCAACAGGTTGCCAGCGAGGACGTTCGGGTTCTTCAAAATCGCCTTCTAATCTCAAGTGATCTTCGTGATGAACAGCTGTAGTACGGCTGACATGTTTTTCGTCATAATCTTGTTTGTATGCGGAGACCACGCTCGTAGTGTGCTCCACATCAAACAATGGCTCCGGGACATCATTGTGTGTGCAACGGTGACGCCTGCAAAGAAATATATAGAATTGTTAAAGTATTCTGATAGTAAAAACTAAAAATTGTTTTATCCATACCTATATTATA
>FASU01033964.1:0-12065 GCA_001486225.1 Heliconius pardalinus sergestus
TAAGACACTCTGCTCCTTACTTTCCGTTGAATTCTTGTGGCTGGAGTGAAGAAATTAAAGTACTAAATGTTGGAATCGAACCCCCAACCTGTCGCGTTTACAGCCACACGCTTGTTTCTCTACGCCACGCCTTAGCAAGTCATACGAGTATATGTGTGTATGTGTGAAGTATCAAAACAGAATTATCTCTAAGATTATATTGGAAAAGAGAAACCATTTATAGAGAGGATTATATGGGTATCGGTCATTAGAAGGTACTTATATTAATAAATCCCTTCCTAAACTCCCAGCAAAGTAGTCTTTGCCTTTGTTATCACTTTTCACAGATCTATTAAACTTTTGGTTGACATTGATAGTCCAGCTAAAGGTACCGAGTTCAATTTCCATGGTAGATTGGTCCGTTTTTTAGAAAAGTCTAATATAGATAAAAATGTGCAATTGTAACTACAGAGACGCTAAAAATATTTTTAATGATTACTTAACTAAATTTTCGATAGAACTAAACCTACGTTAAACTATTAGCACCCATCATTCTCGTAGATATACCTACTCGTAAATACGACGACGATGATATTTTACTTCAATCGTTCTAGAATATTAATAAGATTAACAGAAAATATACACAAAAAACAGCCTCACGCTTTTTCCTGTACAGCAGGGCAGAGGGAACCTAGTGTTAAGATACTCGGTTGCTCTCTCTCCGTTTTCGGTGCATTTCGTGTTTATTCATGGATTGGCGGAACTCAATTTCGTCTACCAGAGCGAGAAAATGAAAATATATAAATATGTACGGATCACATAGCAGAGCAGGCAACCGGAACCTGGGAACCTAGGAAGTGAAGACACTCCTTTCGCATTTCCGTTCTGAATGTCTTCTGAACTTTATAAATATAATTCATTCCCTCAATTCGTGATCGAAGCGACTACCATCATAACTACAGACGGTGTCCCATTGCGCTGCAACGACCTCAAAATATAAAATCAATATAATTTTTCCATAAACTCTGAAAGAATTTTACTACTTATATATTACAGTGAGTGATTGCTGTGTAATTGTAATACAGCATTAACGGGCGGGCCTTTATTATTGAGAACTGGTCGAGGCTGAAGTTATTTTTGTGAAGGTTAAATTCCCTCTGCCTACCCTGCTATATGCGGGATACAGCGTGAAATTAAAAAAATACTAAATTATGAAATATATTTTGGATATTATAGTACCTGATATTATATTCCAGTTTTAGAAGATAATTAATCTAACCGCAAACCTCTATTGACCTTGTATTTAGCGTTTGACGTTTAGAATTTGAGCGTGCGGTTACTAATGCACATCACACACCTAGATTTAAAGGAAGTTCACTCAAAAATCAAATTTTTTTATTTTATTATATGCACCAAAAATATTTATTAGCTTTTAAAATATATCCAATTATTAAACAGATTAATAACATAAAACTTCATTTTAATTGCATCTATATCCTTAATATTTGAAGCTGTATTTTTTTAAATTGGTGGTACAGCGTAAAACTTTGAGCGTATGGGTTTGTTTGCTTCAATTCAAATATTAGAGGCCATCGTGGCACAGAGGCACAAGCGGGCGTTGAGTTTCGCCACTCAACACGTTATGTCATGACAATTCGGCAGAAAAGTTTCCATATCCTGCTATATGTGGAATACAGCGAAAGCTAAAAAAAATACATATAGGTAATATAAGGCATCTAACATAAGAAAGGTTATTTCATTTCACTGTATAAGTAAGAATCACAAACCGTTTAGCCCTAGGTAATGTCCGGAATCATTAAGATAGGTAGATGCTTGGACCTTTTCCTATATACTTACATATAAGCTATCTGAAATGACCTTTGAGTTGGCCACGAATATATAATATGTAGTGAAGTAAATTAAATTAAAATTAGTTAAGCTTTTATTGTCTTGTAGGATTACCTAGTTACATTTTTATTGACTTTTCTTCTTTGTAACTACTGGACGAGATTAAATAAAAACCTTACTATTTTGTTACGGGAAGGCGTGTCCTTGTAAACGCGCACAGGATACCTGGTGGTAAGTGACCACCGCCCACGACTCTGAGCATCACCAGAGGAGCTACAGGTGCTTTGCCGGCCGCCAAGGTGGAGGTAGATGCGCTTTTTAAAGGTACCCATGAAGTATTGACCTGGAAACTATGTCGCAGATCACCACAGTTGTGTGGTGCGTGGGAGGAAGTGGTGGGTTCTGGACTATACTTAATTGATGTTGAAGGCTAGCACTGACGCTAAACGCAACGGTTATAGGTTCAGTTCTCCGTCGGTGTAATAAATTATTGTGAAGCTGCATATAAGGGCATTTAGGATAAAAATAAACTAACAATACGACATTTTATAATATTTTATTTCATCACCATTTATTTATTTACATTTACAAAATAAAGTAAAAATTTTGCACGTTACTAAACTAAATAAATAGTTTTTATATACAAAATATGTATGAGCTACGTATTTCTCTATAATATAATTTGCTCTATGCTAACTTTTATTATAATTATACTAATTTGTATTATATTTAAATTTCGAGTGACTGTACTCTATTTCTTTTTTATGAAGAGATTTACATTTCTTTCTGCAACTGCACACACTCTGCATTACCTCACGAATTCGGTGGAAAGTGCTGAACGGAAGGTGCTGAAGGAATGGAGAACGGAGTGTCTTAACACTAGGTTCCCTCTGCCTACTTTGCTCGGTGTGGGACACAGCATGTTTAAAAACTAAAGAAACACTTAATATACTATTAAAAACAAGCGTACCTATGCTTCCTCATTTACATACATTAATAAAAATTACACTAATAATATTTTTATTTTATACATACTTACGTTGTACTATAAACTATAATTACATTTTACTATTGACATTTATAGTATTAGATAGGAATAAATATAGAAAAATATGTAGGTATATAATATATAGGTACTATATCGGCCCGCCGTTTCACTACGGTTGTAGATTCGATTTCCATTCGAGGAACTGAATTATTTCTGTTTCCTTGCTCTGGTAACAAGACAAAGCGCTGCGTTGAGTTACGCCATTCTTATTACATTACATAGACAAAATTTATATTACAGTAAGATATCGTATAGGTATACTAGTCCATATAAACGTCATATTTAAAAAATACGTAAAACTAGGATCCACTAAGAAGCGGACAGATTAAATAACTGACATACAACTAACTTAAATATATTCTATAAATAGTATTATAGTATTAAAAATACATTACGATAAGCTTTATAAAAGTTCACTGGAAAATAAAATATAGGTATAAAATCTACAATAATATCCATTCTCGAGCAAAGTTCATAGTCTTCCATAAAATATTATACCTCGTTACCAGAGAGGAAATTAAATTAATAAATATTCAATTTCCTCGAGTGGGAATCGAACGCACGACCTGTCGTTTACAGTCGCAAGCTTGTGCCCTTATGCTACGAGTGGCCTCTAAATAATTAATATATATTTTTTAATTTTACCCATTACTTTACCATTCTAAAAGACTAAAAAGTTTTACAGATTTCTGTTTAAGACACAAGTGCTTTTCGCCATATTCGAATGAGAATTACTGGAAAATAACTTCACAAATATTCAGAGGAAAACAGTTGAGAAAGGAAACGTGTGCATGTAGGAACATGTGCACCCCATTTTGATATTTCAAAGCAGATTTTAAATTCTGCAAAATATTTCAATACAAACGTTCGTATGATTTGAATTGTTTCTTGATGCCAGTCGTGTCAGGGACACAAGCATGCGACTGTAAGCGCGACAGATTGAGAGTTCGATTTTCAGTCGAGAAAATTAAATATTCAATATCCCTCGCTATCGTAACGCAGCAAAGCGCAGCGTTGAGTTCCTCCACTGAACACACAATGCAGTGCGAAAGTGGGGAACAGAGAACAACACAAAAACACTCAAATAATAATTCATTTCCCCGAGAGGAATTGAACCCACAACCTAAATGTAACACGAGTTACAGTGGGACAACCCTTGTGCGACGACGGCCTCAATGTTCGTTTCATATTCATTCCATTTTTTTTTAGTTTTATATTAAACGGATGTAAAATTTGAAAAATTTCCTTCGCACGGGTATATTATGGTGGAAATATGTTTTTTAAAACGAAAACCAAGAAAAATAAAAAAATATTGCTTACAGAGTTTAACATTGCACTTTGTCCAATTCTTATAATATGCTTAATATAACACTTTATTTTCTATATTAATTATAAATATATGGCACGTCTTCCAATGATATATTTACACTGACTTCATTGTACTTTTAGTAACATTTAGATATGTGAAACCTAACCTAGTTTATAAATAATTAGACATGTTTTTTAATTTACATCGTAACTTAAATACTAAGGAAAATAATAGATTGAGAAAATTAGGGAATTTAAAAGACGGATTTGAACCCGCACCTCTTGTAATCCATCCAAGGGCTCTAGCCAATTTAACCTTAAGAGGCATGTATTAAATTAAGAAATTGTAACCTTAACTATGTATGTAACCTAACTCCTTAACCTTAACTATTTTCAATTTTTCCTTTATCAAAGTCACTTTGTCCAATAATTATTTACACAAAAAATAAATATAACTTAGTCGTCAAGATGTGTTTGTGTCTTAAAATATCAACAAATACCTATTGAAAAATCAGTATAAAAATACCAAACAACAAGATTTCGATATCGATTTCTATACTTAATAAAATTTTTACACTAAATAGTATTAGAATTATATTTTTTTTTCTATAAACTACAAATTAGCTAAAACATTACGATAACGAGTATTACAAGACATATCGCAACGTTTGTGGGTTTGATTATCACTCGGGGGAATGGATTATTTTCAATTACTCGCCCTGGTAACAAAAAAAAATGCGACGTTGAGTTACACGTCTCAACACGCTATGTCCAAAACGGGACGTGAAATGTATAAATAAAAAATATATATATTTATTATACATTTATAGGATTCCTGCATTTGTAGGTGTCAAATATATAGTTGATATCTGTACTATATTAAAATACAAAAAATATTTTTATAATTAGTTCATATTAATTTATATATTATTTATGTACAAGAGATCTTCGCTTCGCTCATTTACTTTTGTCCGCTTCGCTGGCTGTAACGAAAAAATATAAATATTTTTTTAGTATTATAATATTTCTCCGATATTCTTAATTTCCCACTTGAAGCTATTTTATTTAAAAATAAAAGTAATAATACAAATTTAAGGCTTAGAACAACACGTGTAAAAGCGAGGGTGGGTTCGATTTCCACTCAGGGGAACGAAATATTTAATTAGATTTCTTCGTTCTGGTAACGAAGCGAAGCGTGGCGTTGAGCACCGTCTCTAGACACACATTGTCCCGGGAATTCGGCGGACAGTGGGAAATGGAAAAGTCTTAATGGGAACGGAAGTGTTTTATTGCTAGGTTCCCAGGTTTCCTCCATACAGCGTAAAGCTATAAAAACATAAATAAACCTATTCAAATATTTTCATAGTGTAATAACTAAAATATTTAGACAACCTGAAGTTGTTTGAACAGCGAAATTAATTTCTTACGAAGACTGTCTCTAATATTGACTTGTCTCTTTAACATTGAAGAACTTCCATTTCATAATAGCATGCAAAAACAAAGAGTTTTTTTTATAATACCCTCGTGATTATTTTATTTTTATAGAAGCTACATTCCGTTCCCCATTTCCTAACTCATTTCAAGACACTAAGTGGCAGAACCAAACACCGCGATATGTCTATCCAATCCATCCTATTATAAAAAATCTATGGGTCAGTAATGGGAACATATCATCGTAACACAAGGCACCTATGTTCCCTTTGCCATATAGGTGACGTAACGCTAAATAAACTATACTAACATTCCTCCGAATGGCGATTAAGCCCACAACCCTCGTGCTCACAGCCAGGTCCCAGTCAGAACCCGGAACTGCCTCAAATAAATGAATAAGCGAATTTCAATATAAATAAAGGCCAGGTATATTAGATAACCACACCGCGTCGCTATTTCCGTAAATACGATAGGAATCTTCATAATGCCGTTCCATCCGCTAAATATTTATTCAGCTATTTTCAAATAATAGCTGGAAATATTTCCTTAGTTTCGATCATTTAACAGGTATACAATTTTTTAATTTAGCTTCACGGTGTATCCCGCATTGCTGTATGCGGGTAGGCAGAGGGAAGCTACTATTGTCTGTCAGACTGTCCATTCCCCACTTTCTCTTGAAATTTCAAATATCGCGTATTGAGTGACAGAACCAAACGTCGTGCTTTGTGTTATTACTGAAGCAATGAAAAAAAAACATTAAATAATTCACCCCCCGAAGTGGGCTTCCAACCGACAACGTTGGGTTTACAGTCACCAGCTCATTTACTTAAATTGTCTAGATAGCTAATATAAATGCAATAATGTCAGTACTACACTATTGATTGGCCTCGAAGGACCGTGTTCAAGGACTTCTTGTATCAAATGTCAAGGGTTGTTTTATTATGCATCTTAAGACGCATCAATAGGGCCATTCGAGAAATTATTATGAATAAATTAATTCATTTTCATTTCTTCGCTTTGTTCACGAGATAAATCGCGGCGTTGAGTTCAGCCACTTAACATGCGATGCCTCCAGAATTCATCGGACAGTGGGTATCGGAAGTATCTGAATGGAAACGGAGTGTTTTAACACTAGGTTCCCAGATTTACTTTGGCACCCTGATTTGTGGGGGGTACAGAGTGAAACAAAAAATCGAAGCTTATTTTCATACAAAAGTATAACTTTTGCTTGTATTGTATATTAAGTGTGTTCTTTGTTTAGGCACGCGTGACAATGTTACATAAACACGGATAGTAATGGCGTTACATAAAAGTTGATGAAATATAAATTTTCAATGTGGTTCTTTATATTTAGTTTTTGTGTATATTTTAATATTTTTATTCGTATTTTCCACGTTCGTAGTTATATTGGAAAGTGCTAGTTTTTGTTTAAGAAAGTGCTAGGTAGATGTAGCCTAGTGTTAAAACAATCAGCTCCCAACTTTCCGGTGAATTCTGGAGATATTGCGTGTTGAGTGGCGGAACTAAACGCTGCGCTTTGCCTAGTTACTAGAACTAATAGGTGAAACTATTAACCTACACTAATTCATTTCCCTGGGTGAGAAATGATGAAGTGTGAAAAAATATCAAATTATAAAGGTCACTCTCGTTCATAATAATCATAGATTATATAAAATTTATTTCATGATTTCACAATGCATGCAGTATATGAGTAACGTGTAGTCACGCTCCATTCGTTAAATATAAGCAGTTTAATTATGGCCAATATTTCCTTGAAAAATGTAATAATAGTATGTCCTCCAAGTGGGAATTGAACCCATAATCGTTGTGCCCTTGCTCCACGACGCCCACAAACAACAATTAACGCATAATCTTAATTAAAATACAATTAGCAACTGAGCAACAAGAACTTTAGTAAATTAAACTGAACCTAATATTTTAAGTCAGTACTTAAAGAGTATTCAGTATTATCTTTCATCTACGCTCCAGCCATGTTGCTTTTAGAAAAAATGTAAGCGCTACGTGAGATAACACTGTCGAGTGAAATATTTAATTTAGAATTTATTTCGTGTAAAAAATTACTTAATTAATGTCAGTTGGGTGATTAAAAAAAACCACTTAATTAATGTCCGTGACGCAAAGATACAGGTGTCCGATTGTAAGTGCGACGGTTGTGAATTCGACGCCTATTCGGGGGAACGAATTATTTAATATTTTCATTTCTTTTTTCTGGTAATAACGGAAAGCGCTGCATTGAGTTCCGCCACTCTTCACGCAATGCCTCTAGCGGCGGAAAGTTGGAATCGGAGTGTCTTACCACTAGGACTATATTGCTATATCTGGAATACAGTGAGAAGCAGTACACATATATTCAAAGAAATCACAACTCTCAAACTTTTAATATTTAATATCATATAATTTTCGGTGACACGCGACAAGCTCTTTAACACGCGACTTATAAATTTCTATAACGGTTAAATCGATACACGCAGGTATATATGTACATATAATATTATGAAAGTCTTTATATTTCAAAGTAATAGTTACTTAATTACAATTTAATTGTTCTTTAGTGTATTTTTAAAAGAAATTTGGATAGTGACAATAATATACTACAGTATATATATCATTTGCATATAGATTTCAAGATTAGTAGATTTTCCTACATAAACTAATATTATATACGCAATGGAAGGGCCAGTCGTGTCAATACGACAGTTGAGGCGTTGAGTTCCGCCACTCAACACGCAACACGAACAGAAGTGTCCTAATGGGAAAGGAGTATATTAATACTATGTTCCCTACGCCTACCCTGCTAAGTGCGAGAGACACTCTATGCGAACATAGTTGCGGGCGATGACTAGTTATCTATAAATCACTATAGAATTCCTCTTCTATATTTATATTTTATCATTAATTGCATTTTTTCTAAAAGGAATGTTATTCGGCAGTTGAATATTCAATTGAGAAATCAATTACCTCAAACCTTAATGAGAAGATGGTGCGAATAGAAAAGTAACTTTACTGACTTGAATTACGGTTTATTATTTTATGGCAACAAACTAAAAGACTTAGATACTCGTTTAAATTCCGTGGTAAAGGTAATCTTCCATAGGT
This sequence comes from Heliconius pardalinus sergestus, assembly GCA_001486225.1. NCBI lineage: Eukaryota > Metazoa > Arthropoda > Insecta > Lepidoptera > Nymphalidae > Heliconius > Heliconius pardalinus. Next base: position 8,732 of record FASU01033964.1, read on the forward strand.
TCTTTTTTATGTATCTGAAGAAATAATGACGTACTTTAGCTGCCAGAGAGGATGAGTTAGGAGTCTCTAATAATCAAAAATATCAATTAGGTATCCTTGTATTTATAATTGATCCAAAAAACAACAAAAATGAAAAAAAAATCCCTCACACGTGAATTGAACTAATTAAACAGAATTCCATTGCGTTACTAAAATCTTTATATAGTCGTATTCTTATCAACATTTCATGGACAACAAGAAATCAAGTTGTATTGTCCGTGATAAGAACAAAAGATCCAATAGATAGAGCCGACTGGGGGTAAAATCAATCTATTCTTACCAACGTTTTCTTAGAGTGTCCACTTCAGAGGCATTTTGCGGGAACTTTAGTTTTGTATGGCCGATATTTATTTTTACTTATTTCTTTATTTAGTAGTCTATGTTGTTTATTAAGTATACGATTTTGTGTTAGTTTTGTCTGTTAGAGACATTATGTGTTATAGTATTTGTGCAGGATCTGTCAGTCTGTATATTTGTTCAGTTTAAGTATTCGTATGCTTGTAGGTAATTACAAGCAACACTTTTATATTAAAAATAACTACAGAAAATTTCCAACGTCTCCATAGGGCAAATAAAAAATTATAATTTAAATAAACAAGGGAATTACTGCGTAAAATTATAAATACTCGTGTAATATTAACTTAAAAATTTAAGTATTGGTAAGAAGTTAAATTAAAATTTATATTAGTTACTTTATACAAATTATGAATCACGTACATAGCAGGATAGGCTAAGGGAGTTTGGGAACCTAGTGATAAGATTCTGCGTTCCCATGAAGATAATTAATATAATGGATGAATTGAGAATTTATAAGTTCTCTATAAACTTGAGTAAAATATGTCACCCTAGTAAAGCACTCAGCTACGTAATTCAAAGGTTTATATTCAATAAATAATCCATCAAACTGTTTCTTTAGTTTAAGCGAGCAATAAATATTTTTATTAAACTAAATAAGTGCTTGAGGCCGTAATTAGATTAGCTTTACGCTACATCCTGCATATAGCAGAGAAGGCAGAGGGAAACTAATGTTAAGACACTCCGTTTTCCACACACCGCCCAATTTTCAAAACGCACTTTGCCTTGTAACAGAGCAGGAAAAAATAATATTTTATTTCTCCGAGTGGAAATCGAATCTATAACTGTCGCGTTAACACCAAGCCACGACGGTTATATTGAAATTTAATATGCTCGTAAAATATAATAAGATTTTTATTCTTATAAAATGAGAAGCATATTATTTAAATATTTTAGTAACTAAACACTTAAGGTTTCTCCGAAATCTTAAAATTTAAGAAATAAAATGTATCTTTAATTTTTGTTTGTTCTGTATCTGTTTATTAAGACACCCCGTTTCTCGCTTTTCAATAAACGTGCAATATCTCGAAAACTAGACTTTCGAGACATTGCATTTTTAGTGGTGGGACTCAACCTCGCAACCACCTGACAGGAAAATTGAAATTTCCAAAATGGTACCTATTAATTTTATATTCGACAAATAATTTTGGTTATAATATTAGAATACGACAAACTTTTGATGAGTTCTACTAACGTTAATAGGTTTCATTTAAAGTAATTTTGAAAGTTAAATTATAAGTCGCGTTTGTATTTAGTTAATTAGTTTATAATTACATTTTCATCTCAACTCGAGTGGTAAATTTGATTGTGGGGGCTCTGTGGCTAACAACGTAAGCAACGTAAGGTATAGGTCACCAGTACAAATCAAATGCCACAGAGGAAACCCAAATAAATGTTTTTTTTAACCAATTTAAATACAGTTTTATAAATATTGTCTTTAGAGTGACAATGTCATTAGAACGTGGAAGTAATTTGGATTAGTAAATAAATAATTGTTGTTCAAGCGTAAATATTTTCGTATAAAAAATACATTACAATAATATATGTAAGTAAGTATTTGCTGTGAACTCGCAATCAGTCGTGCGGAAGATATAATCATATGAAAAATTTCCAACCACTGAGTACAGAGTACGAACACAAACAGTAATTGGTACAAATGTAATGTATATTAAACTAAATATACGAGTTTTACATGTATATGCTAATTAATATATGGAAAGGCAAAGCGCGGCGTTGAGTTTCGCAATGCCTACAGAATCCGGCGGACCTAAAGTTGGGGGCAACGACTTGTGTGAAATTTTACAACATAACTTTTTTGTATATAGATATGCATTTTTAACTTTATACTTAAAACTATACACGATAAATCCTTGAAATTCTGTTTCATTCATATGAAAATAAAAAAAATCGTAAAGAGAAAATTTACATATAACCTTGAAAAAAAAACTTACAACAATTCTTCAATAAAATAAATGTGCCATATTGAAAAAAAAACTTGTAACACAAAAATTCTGAAACACATCGACATCTATAGAAAAAATCCGCGGAGTATTATAAAATCAACGGTAACGAACGCGACCTGACCTCAATACGAGCAGTGACATGATTTGTTTATATATACTCCTATTATATACTAGCGAACAGCTCGCGGCTTTGCCCGCTTGCACAAAATATTTATTTGCTAATCTAAATTTCTTAAATATCCTAATCTAATAACACTATCACTTAAAAGACAATATCCATACACTGAAAATTAAAATTTTAGCTAATTCAATTATAAAATTTGTCCAATAAACTACTTTAAATTGATTTTTTATGAATTTATAAATCAATTAAAATAAAACAATTTAATTGTTATGGGAAGATTGCCAAAATACATATAAGTAATGTTGAAGAATGTATTTAAATTGGTTGAACCGTTTCTGAGATAAGTGTGAGCAAACGCGCAGACAAACAGATAATGATTTCTAAATTCTAGTTTTTCGCATTGTATAATATATTTTATATACAGACAGCGATCAGTTATATTATACGTATGGATGTTCGACATACGTACGAAGTGTTATCATCGAGATCAATTAAAATTCGATAGCTTTGTATTTCTGTAGTTATTTTAATAAAGGCCCGTACGTTTTAAGTGATTTTTTAATTAAAATTTATATGAATATAGGCTCAGTGGTACAGTGCTTAAATGTACAGGTGTTTCTTAGTTTGATGGCTATTCGTGGGAATGATATGTTTCTCTTTAGGTTTACGCTATATCCCGCATGGTACAGGATAGGTAGAAGGAAACTTCGTGTCCCATTTACTGTTCAATTTTCAAGAAAAATTACAATAATTTGAGTGGCAAAACTTAACGCCGCGCTTGGTCCACCAGAGCGGGGAAATATTCCTTTGTATTATCGAGGATCGAACCTATAGGTTCAGGTGACAGACTATA
>FASU01033964.1:15567-25910 GCA_001486225.1 Heliconius pardalinus sergestus
CTTAACAGTAAATTTCTCTCTGCAAGCTCTACAATACATGAGATGGTAGGTGAAGCTAAGAAAAAATATTAAAGAAACAAAAGAAAAGTTATATATAATATATTGAGACATAAATATCAGATTTAAACATAAAAGCTTTGGAGCCTCAAGCTATTGAATAAATAACGTAAAGTAACAAAATCCCCTCTAAGTAGATTTTTATTAGAAAGTACAGTGTTCGAGATGTAAAGTTTGGGAAACGTGGGTTTAATGATGGATGATATACAGATACTTTGAGAATAATATATTTACAATATAAACAATATGTATTAGTGGGGAGGCTTTTGTATATATTTATGTAACTCTATAGCTTTACGCTGTATCCCACACAGAGCAGGGAACCTAAGAAGTACTTAATGTTAAGATACTTCGTTCCCCACTTTCCGCCTAATTCTCGAGGCATTGCGTGCTGAGAGGCGGAACTCAACCCGCACTATGGCTTGTTACTAGAGAGAAATGAATATTAAATATTTAATTTTCTCGAGTAGGAATTGAATCCACAACTTGTCGCATTTAGAGTCACACGCTTGTGTCCCAACGACACGACGGGCCTCTATATTAATTTAGTACTCTTACTCAATGCGTAAGTCAATCGGTCCTATAATGAAACATCATTATAGGAACACCCCATCATAAAGTTCCCCGTCTCCTTCATATTCTATGTTTATTATACATTAGATATAACTACATTAACTTTGTAAAATATGGCTTATTAATATAGTTATGAGTCCTTACTTTGTGAGAATACTCGTAAATTATTATTTTACCCCATTTTGCACGTCTTCCATTCGTATTTTGAATTCGTGCGAAAAGCGGAGAACGGAGTGTATTGGTTTGCAATATTTGTAAAACAGTGGAAAACTAAAAAAAATGTTCCAATAAACTTGTCAATAATCAGGAAAACTTACTAAAAGCCCATCAAATGTACCTATACAGTCCAAATACAAAAAACAATACCAACTTAAATTATAAATTCCAAAACTGATCCTAAAACTAAAACTGTCAACTAACGAACTCAAAGTTGCTGATGAAAACATGGTAATTGATTGTGATTCTAACAACGGCTCTTTGAACATTTACTACCCGAGCGTATACTTTAGATGTTGATACTTCTATTTATTCTCCGAAATTTCAATTGTAAATGTTGCTCCGAATCGAAAATAGTTTATTGAATGAGTTGCTTAGTAAGTACTTAACTTATCTCTATATCTCGTAGTATATACTATGAAAATGACAAGGTAAAACGAGAATTGTGTAGTCAGTTAAGCTGCTTAGTCTTCCGTTCAAGGGGATGATATCCCAAGAACATGGATTAAATTGAACGCTCTACTGTTATGAGAAAATGCTTTTTTTTCAGATAATATCTATAATGAATGCAATAATTGTATGTTAATGAGATTTCTCACAGAATAAATTATATCCTTCTCTTCGATAATATTTGTCAAAAGATCCGAACTGAATTTAGTTTGTAAGTTTTTTATTGGATATACGAAATATTAATTACTATTATAAATAATAATATCAATAAGAATATTTTATAAAATGTTTAATATTTACTTAGAAGCCTGAGGGCAACAACTTTACATTTTACTCAGAAAAATATATCGAGCCGTTTCTATTCAATTTGCTTTATAATCACCATAAACAAGTAATGATATACAGAGTAGGTCTGGAATATTTTTATTTTTATCCCAAACTGAAAATCTTATAATATTTCTTCATTTGTAATTTAAAAGAGATTGATTGCCTTTTACTTTTTAAATATATGTACGTAGAAAAAAATAGCCACAATCAATAAGATAACTCTTATTAAAACCAAAAATATGACTACTGACCTGTATAGCATCCTCTCTTGCCGGTCAGCCTCCACATATATCCGATAATACATGAACAGCATTATCACCCCGGGAATCCAAAAACTGACACTGCTAGATATCACTGCATACACTCTGTTCACTGTGAAACTGCACACTTTTGGGTGTCTTTTCCTAAAGTCCAGATGCTCATGCGTGGTATACCATCCCATAAAGATTGGAAGGAAAGATACCAGAGCTGGACTGCACCAGACCACAGCTAGCATGATCCCAAGCTTGCTCGTTGTCATAATCAATGGATAATCCAAGGGCTGGACGATAGCGTAGTATCTGTCAACACTTATGCAACACAAGTGTAATATCGATGCTGATGAGAAGTATACGTCCAAGGAGTTCCAAACATCGCACATGAAGTATCCGAAAAGCCACTGTCCATTTGTAATCTCGACGCTGAAGTTGAAACACATCGCCCATATTGCCACCAACATATCAGCCAAGGCGAGGGAAACCACAAAGTAATTTGTGATGACTCGCAATTTCCTGTGTCTCATCACGGATACTATAACGAGTAGGTTTCCAAATATAGCTGCCAAAATAATAAACAGCATGATGAGACATTTTAGGATGACGAAGAAGACGATGATGGGGTCGTCCTCAAACTGGTTGAAATACACCAAGTCGTTGATGGTCTCGTTAAGTTCGAGACTTCTGTTCACGTAGGAGTCCGTCAGATACATGGATGTGGATAGATCTCTAAAATCAAGGGTGAGATTTTGGGTATCGCTGAGTACGATATCGATATCAACTCTCATGTTTTCACATTTTGTTTATTTTATATTCTTTAAGTTATGTTTATTTCTTTTGTTAAGGTGAAAGGGGCGACAGTGTCCGGACCCGCCCTGTTTCTCCCTGCCATTGTGCCGCGCTCGTTACCTGCAAAAGGAAAAGTTGTTTGAAAAGTGATTTCTTTTATGCTCAATTTAGAGTTGTTGACGGGTCATTGGCAGAAGTTTTACTTTTACGTTTCACGATAAGCTGATGAACGAAAGATAACTGTATTGTCCGCAACTTTATCTTTTTTGATATTTTTGGTTATTGTTATTACTATGTATATAAATGTTATTTATAAAAAAATATATATTATTATGGTACTTGTATATTTTAGATCATACGGGCAGATATAAATATAACAGGCTAATAATATAAAGAAGCAATAAATATTTTTTAATTAAAACACATGTGCTACTTTAATCAATAGATATATATAAATAGTACTTAGTTGTAAATAACTTATCGATCTACTGCTTATAGACTGCCACTCAACAGTGCCAAGATTAAATATTTAGTATTCCGTAAAACACGCTTCGCTTTAAAGAAGGAATAAATGATAAAGGAAATCAAATGGAAAAATAATACCAATAAATAATATACATAAGCTATTGTGGACCAGCGAGAAAACGTCTGTCCGTAAAAGCGACGGTTGTGGATTCGATTCTGAGTGTGCTTTAATTCGGGGATTCCCCCGAGTGGCTATCATAACCACGACCATCGCGTTTACTATCAGGTCTATCCCACTTTACGCCATGACCTCGTAACGTATTTCACTTAATTTTAGCATCACGAAGCAAGTATCCCACACTTAGCTGGGTAGGTAATCTCCAAGTTACTCCGTTACCCATTTTTCGCCGAACTATAGAGGAATTCCCCCAAGCGGAAATCGAACCCATAAACGTAGCTTCTACAGACGTGCAGACGTTTTAATAACAAATTTTAATAAAAAGTATTTATATATTTTATTTTCTAGTATATACAAAACTTCCATAAGATTGGACGTTATTGGAGCGGCTTAATACCTTACAGATAAAAGGAACGATCGTCTTAAATTCTATTTCGATCCCCCGATTCATTACTCCGGCGGACATCCCTTCCGGTTTCCCCCTGATATCTGAAAAATCTTGGCTCTAACGGTATTTAAGTAAATAATATTTTTGCTTATATCTTTTAAAGGTAGATAAGATACTTTTTAATTTCAATTTTGGCGCAACGGCACAGCGTCTGGCTGAAAGCGCGAGTGTTATGGGTTCGATTTCCGCAGTCAGATACTGTGTATATAATACTCGTATGCCACGACGGCCTCGAAATTATTATGTCTTTTTGCTTGTATCGATTATAACATATTTAAAATATAATTAATAGTAAACATATAGGGCTTGTTTCTTGTTTGTTTTTATGCATTCAGATCGATATTACGCACAAAAACATTAACGGAACGCTGCGGCGTTGAACGCTGAAACAATGTTCCTTAACGAATGTAGAGCACTAAGAAATATATTAAAATTCCTATGAAAATTGAAGATCGAAAGTTAGCCAAAGTCACTATAAATAAAATAAACGGTTACATACGAGTACGTATGTACATTTTATTTCATACAAAGAAAATTTCAAGTAAAGTCTTTCTTGAGACTAAAAGAAGGTAAACCTCAGAGTGGACAACAAACAGCGGGATTACGCTTTGTAAAGCCACTTTAAAGCAAGCTTATGTTCTTGACAGTATACGATACTTGCGAATAAAAGAAAGTATTTTTGTTTCAGTTTCAATTCAAATGTTATAACTAAAATATTTATAAGAATTATAAATGTCTTATAGTTGTGGGTTCGATTCACGCTAAGGGGTACCTAGTATCTTCTTTTCCCTGTTATGCTATAGGAAGATAAAGTGCTAGGTTAGTTTCGCCACTCATCACGGAATTTCTGGACTTAAAGAAGAAATATTGTAAAAATAATGTCTAGATTTATAAAACTTGGAAGAAGATTGGGAACGGAGTTAATTAGCACTATCTTCTACTCATGCATTATAAAACAAACAACTGAAATTTTAGATTCAAAACTTTATTATTTACACACATTACTAAGTAATGTACGAAGCATGTCAACTTTGAAAACAATTGAGAATAATTTAAGTGATTTCATTTCGACATTATATTGAGAAGGGTCGAATTCATAAATATTACTGGAGATAAAGCTTGAATAAAAATATGAAACATATATAACGTGGCTCAGCGGAACAACTATGTGGCTAAAACGCTACGGTTGTGAATTCGATTCCCACTTAAGGAAATGAAAAGTTTAATTTTATTTCCTGACTCTGATAACGCGCTAAAATCGTGGTATTGAGTTCTGCCATTCAACACGCAATGCCTCCAGAATTCGGCGGAATGTAGGAAACGGAAGTGTCTCAATCGGAACGGAATGTCTTAACAATAGGTTCTCAGATTCCCTTTGCCTACCCTGCTATCAGCTGGATGTAGCATGAAGCTAAAAAATAAAAAAAAATCAATTGACATCAGCAGCAGTCCCCGAGCAAACCGCGTTCAACTCAACAAATATAGTTACAGACTTGAGTTCCGTCATGTAATCAGACGAATCAGTCGATTCAATAGTTTTCGTTTATTTACGGTATGTAGCATATTTATGCTTAAAATAACTTTCTAATAAATAACTCTTTAATATTTTTAAATTATTATTCCACTCGTAGGATACACAATATGTTTTTCAAAAACTATAATAATTAGAAACAAAAGGACTTTAAACGGTTCCCAAGAGGGGTGAGTTCAAATCCCGCTATGTAATATTTTTTCTTTAAAAGTAAATTTCACACTATCTGTCACAGCACTGTCTCGCAGCGTGCGTGATGTGGGTGTCTGACTAAAACTATTATTGTAAAAAGAAAGACAAGGAGATGCATTATGTCATAATTTCTTTTGTTATCTCTATTTCTATATATTTTAAATGAAACTCTTTAACATAATAAATTAAGTATATTTGAGTGCGTAGGGAACGAAGTTTCTTAGTTCCCTTTGTGTACCCTATTATATGTGAGATACTATAAGCGTTAAGCTTAAAGGAAAACATAAAAGTATTTCGCAGTATAAAAAACTACTTAAAATACAATTAAAATATAAATAAAACCAATTTCCTCTGGTAAGAAAAGCGGTGTTTAGCTCTGCTATTTAACACATAATATCTCTAATTTGGACAATTAATGGAAAACTTGGATTAGTGAAAGTTTTAAAAGGGCCGCAAATTTTATAAATATCCAGAAGCATATTAGGTTAGTTGAAGTCTGCTCTGTCCATATCGCCGGTGGCTGTAAGCAAAGTAATTACGTAAATCAATAAGGGTCCAGGTGCTTGGATAAGCTTGGGGTTACTATTCGATTTGGCGGTCGAGGATAGATCCCTTACCTTTTGTTTTTTTATTATTTCTGTTAGAAACGATTAAATACAATGTATATTTTACTTAGTATCCATTATAAATTAAAATAAAAATATTTAATTTTTTTTTTATTTTTATATATCTAGATAAAATATAAACCTACTGTCACAAGCGCCTAAGAATTGCTTTTCGACTTTCTGAAATAATAAAAAACATATAAAATTTACTTCTAAATGTTTTAAGCTATACTTAACAGGTTACTATGGACTTAACAATTTTAAAATACAATTTTGAAAATCTCAATATAAAATAAAGATTATTTATTCTAAACTAGCTGCAGCGTGGTACCCTTACATACTGCCGCTATTTGTCTAAGTCGGTCGACATCTGCGGTTAAGATTGCCCAAAATTTATGCCTCAGCAAAATGTCATATTCTATGAATCTTCTTTGCTTGCAATATAATAGCTTTCCTTGCTTCTACTTTCATAATAGAAACTATATTTTCAAAGGATTAGTTTAGGTACTATATACAAATATTAAACCTTATTTTGGATTCGATTTCCATACGGATAGTGAGATTTGGAAAAAAACTCGTGAAATAATTTCATGAAGTAGCTCCTTACATTGTTTACGTATCTTCTGAGAATAAATAGATTGTATCTTCGACTCCAACTCTCATTCTGGGAATGAGTTATTAATTTTTTTATACCTGAGCGAGGACATAAAATTATTGAAACACTGAGTGGGAAGCGAACACACAGCCGCCCCATTTATCTTATTATTACATCTTGAAAATACAGAAGGTAAAAAAAATGTATATTTGAGTGAAAAAGTTTCCCGCGATGTTGATCATTCCAAGACTGATAACTCCTCCTAAGGAGCTTCTTCACAAAGTTATTTCACGAGATTTGGGCACTCAATTATTCTTTAATATTTATTTAGAAACGATAATTGAAATATCGATATTAATATTCCTTATATACTCGTACTTATAGTCCTACGATAAATAATGTTAAAATAATTTTATTTCTATTATTTTGATTCATTTTGATTGCAATTATTAAATATGCAATTACTTTCATGATATCTACATAACAATATTTAATTGTTGTTATTATGATTTACTTATGCCAAAAATCTAAGAACATTATTGTTTGAGAAATAGTTTAGATACTAGGATGTGTGACAAAATGTGATAACAAAGATCTTCAATATGTCATTCAAAATATTTTTTTACTATTTCAAATGTATGTAAAAACATAATAAAAAGCCTAATACAATTATTATTCATTTTATACGTTAAATTATTATCCTAAACGAATTCCAGAAAAAAAAATTTGTACATATATTTGAGTTTCATTAGCATTTGGCTGGGTAAATATTGTTTACTTGTAATTTAAGTGAATTGGGGCGTCACGCACGATCAAGCACTATTTTCATTCCAATCGATCTTTTTTTTATAGCTTCATTCTATATTCAGCATATAGCAGGATGGGCTGAGAGAAACTAGAGTTGACACATTTCTTTCCCTATTCATCCCCCAATCTTCAAAATATTGCATACTCAAAACCGTTCTTTTACAAGCCGAGATGATAATAATTTAAACAACAGCATTTCCACGAATGAGAATCGAACTCACAACAATCACATTCTCAGTCAGATGCTGCCCTTTACCGAAGTGTGCTTCCTCAATTTCACCTTATAACATGATGTAGCCAACATTTTAAATAAATTTTATAAGAAAACAGGTGTCCTAGATTTTAAAAAACTTACACAATTTATGCTTTAAAGCTCTCTTATAAATTTTCTAGGGCGTTGATATTTTTATATCGCTTATACTTGTGTTACGTTGTATGAAGAAAATATTTTATGGATAATCTTATGAGATTTTTTTAGTTTCTTATTGATTACGCACTTTTATAGAAGGAGGGGCTTTTTTATACCACATATAGCAGCGTAGGCAGGGGGAACCGGGTGTTAATAGTCTAGGCTGTACGCAATTTTCAAGACATTAAATGAATTATAAGAAAAAAAAATACTTAAAAAAAAAAACACAAAAATTTGAACGCAGCAGTATATGAAAACGCGCCTCATTTATCGCCACATTTCGTCGGGTAACCAGAAAGAGGAAATGAAAAAATATATTTTGCGGATTATTAATTATGTGGATATTTTTACTTTTATCAAAACAGAACATTTTAAATACATGAAACTTTAAACGATAACCTTTTGTATGCAAAGTCGAAAAACCTATCATTAAGACATTGTCTTCGTTTTTCTACTAAATTCAAAACATTACATTACTCTATCACTCGGTAGTGAGTATTCTACAACCATCATGGCTTCAGTCAGACACGGCACCAATGCGCTATGATTATTTTTTAACTTCATGCTGTATCATGCACCTAGCTGAACCTAGTGTTACGTCACTCCGTTCCACATCAAGACTACTTTCCGCCGAATTCTTTAGGCATTGTCTGTTGAGAGGCGGTAAGTCAACGCCTCGCTTTATTCTGTTACCAAAGTGAAGAATTAAGAATATTAAATATTTAATTCCCCCAGTGGGAATCGAATCTACAAACGTCCCGTTTGCAGTCGTAGGCTAAAGCCTCTGATCTACAATGACCTCAAGTTAATATATTTTAATTTTGCTTTTAAAATAACAGATATTCATTACTCACTTAAAGAAATTCAATCTGTATTAGTCAAATTTATATGTACTCTATCTTCAAAGAATATACAGAGAGCCCGAAATTACAAAGACAAGTTATGAATTTTTATGATATTATCATTTTCTGTAGTAAATTTGTGGACGAGCTCTTCTAAATTAATGTTGTTTCAGGGTACGTTTAATAAAAAAGAAGTATGACAATATTATTTCTTAAGATATACTAAATTATTTTCTTGTAAAATCACATTTTAATTATAAGATACAAGTTGTATTTCGCAATTTCGTCTGCTATAATATCATTCCCGCTGAACACTAAGTTCCCAGGTTCCCAGCTACCCTGCTATAACGGGATAGAGCGTGAAGCTACAAAAATTCATCATCATGATGGCCTACATTAAATTGCTTATCTTTCAAGAAGTCGTATCCTAAAAAAACTGTTAAATCTCAGTATTTTCTGAGAGGAAAAGTCAAGTAATATCCAGCAGGAAGCAGCTCGTATAAACAACACCACGTGTCGCCACCATTAGTTTTAATACATCTTTTTTTCAAATTTGAACTTTGTGACTTTAATAATAAAGAATGAGTTTGTTCAAATTCTGAAAGGATAAAAATTTGCTGCTTTAAAGTTAGCTGAGTATATTTAAGTTTTTATTATAAAGCTCGTGTTTGAGTTTATGGTCATTTAGTCATATACAAAAATATAGAATTTATAAAAATTGATAAAGATATTAAAAAAACAGCTTAAGCGCTGCGTTGAGTTCCTCTATTTAATGCCTGCAGAATCTACCGAAAATCCTCTAAGTATTGAACCTAGTAGGTACCCTCCTAAATCAGTTGACATCTTTACATATAATAACAACTCAATAATAATAGACCTATTTAGCTATCTATTTTGTATACCCTTAGCTATCACTAATTAAGACGAACGTGTGCTATCTGCATCTAGTTAACACTCAATGGGAGCTTTCAGCCGTATTGGTCCGACCTTTTCGATAACTCCTGTGATAAGATATATAAAATTTATACTACTATAATTGACGCCAGTCGTGGTTCAGGGGCACAGGATGTAGGGAGGCACTCCAGGATATAGCGTGTAGCTAAAAAAAACGTTTACATTTGGCCTCATCAAGGCTAGGGTTAAACGTTAATGTAATAAATAATCACCCCCAAATTGAATGACAGCTAGGTAAAGGTGTACTTTGTTCTAATCAGACCAACCGTAGAATAGAAGTGACTTGCTATATCAATTACCGTCCGAGTGGAATCGACATAATATCTTAAGGAAGGCTTTTGACGTCTAATTTTAATAATTTGAGATTATTTTTTCATAAATTCAGTAAGAAAATACAGGCCTATGTTTGCCTATGTTGCTTTTTAGGATATAAGTATAAGAAGTAAAATAATCTACTTTAGTTTTCTCAGCAATTTTTGGAAATTACGTGTTTAATTGCGAAACTCAACGCCACGTCGTCAATTTTTTAAAATAACAGTCCCACGGCGGCCTCATGAAACAAAGTAAAACACAATATTTTCATTTCTTCGTTCTGGTGTCGAGGCAGGCCACGGCGTTTAGTTCCGCTACTGAACTCGCAATGCCTCCAGA
>FASU01033988.1:0-16092 GCA_001486225.1 Heliconius pardalinus sergestus
TGAGCACAATTCATTTCGCCAATGTCACGTTGTATGGAAAAAAAAATAATCATAACGCATGTCTCCTTGATGTCAGTTTGGTTGAGCTTTGACATTTAATATTTTTTGAATTAGCAGGGAACCTAGTGTTAAGACACTCCGTTCCCCAATGAGGCCAGTGGTAAGCCAATGGTCGTGGTGTAGTGGCACAAATGAACAAAACGTGACTGGTTGTGGGTTCGATCCCCACTCAAGAGAATGAAATATTTAAAATTTTCATTTCTTCGCTCTGGTGTCGAGGCAAAGGGCCGTGATGAGTTCCGCTACTCAATACTTCTATGCTTGCTACATGCTTCTAGAATTCGGTAAAAAATAAGAAACGGGGCAATTTAACATGAAGTATATTTTATCATGTGCCACACGGCAAAAAATGGCATAAGTAGGTACTAAGTGTAAGTTATGTTATATTACGTAACTAATAAAAAAATAGGAGTAAAAAAAGACAAACTATGTAACGTTTATACAGATATATAGCAAGTGCTGCTATGGCCCTAAAACACCAAGGTGGATAGTGAAACATGAATACCAACCACCTCCGAAAGAGATCCCTCCTATAGGACCATTAGCTCAGAATTGTGCTCCTTTTAATTCGAGTTCAAAAAGAAAACAATTTTTCAGGATTAACGATTTCCCCGCGTAAGTTATACAAATATTTTTTTGTACATTTTATAAGAAAATATATATGGCAATTTAGAATTAATAATAATTGTTTTATTTTATAGGGCATGTGATTACTTTCCGGAATATAAAAAGAAACAAATGCGATTTTCATATAGCTTCACCGGTAAGAAGGTTTTGAGATGCCCTGTTCAGGTAAACTCATTTTTATTACTGCAACTACTTTTCCTATACCTAAAGTACTAAAAGAAAAGGTAAACTATAAAGAAACAAGAAGTTTACGCACAAGGCACTTAAGCTTCTCATCTTCTAATATTCTGATGATATGTAGATAAAAATAAAATAGCACCTACTAATACGCTTTTACTTAACAGATAAAATGCGTTCCATACAATTTGGATGCATGTGGATTCTGCGGCTGTTCATGTTCAGCGCAGGGTGACTATTGGCAATTTGAAAATAGAATATTTCTATGTAGAAAACATTATTCAAGAATGTTTAAGCATTGTTTGTCTAAATTTCAAGGTGTGAAACTGGCGGAATTTAAAGTAAGATTTATTTCTTTCCAATAACATAGGCTTAGGCTATATCCTCCAAGGAGGATAGCAGTTAGAATATACAAGATATTTTTTTTAGAGTCACGCTATTCCCTCCCACAGCAGGGTAGCTGGAGAGAACCTACTGCTAAGACTCTCCGTTTCCTATTTTTTTGAGCGTCGGAACTCGATACCAAAGCGAAAATATTAAATATCTCATTTCTTCAAGTAGGAATCGAATCCAAAACCTGTCGAGTTTACAGTCACACTCCTGTGCTCCTCTTACGATTTTTTAATAGATGTATGAATGAGACGTTCATAATTTTGATTTACATGTATTTATTGCAGTCGATAAGAGATTGTTTCTTTGCTCATTCACACAACAGTTGTAAAGCTGCTGTAAAAATTATGAAGAGTGAAGAAATAGAAAAGAAACTTCGTAAGGAAGCCTATTTGGATTTATATTTCCCTCAAAGAAAATTTTGCAATAACTAAAATGCTTAATTGATCCTTATTAAGGTAATATCAGAATAGCATGCCTGTAACTAATAAATAAGAGATGTATTTAAATAACAGTTGAAATGATAATTTATTTAGTAAGACTCGGTAATATTATGTGGTTGTTGATATTTATAATACGTAAGTCACGTCTTTAGCAATCAAGCAAATATCTTTTAGCAAATCGATAGTAGCTTAATTATATCTGTAAAGTTTATAAAATAATAGTCCTAATAGATTCGATGTATTTTTAATTTTTAATTAGGTATTCAATATTATATGTCTTGTTAATTTTTGTTAAATAACAAACTTTCTACTTTTTGTTTTTCATAGATAATGAATATAACAAATATATTTTCTACCTGCTACCATTATGATATTCAACTGGCAACCCTTCAATCATCAATCATCTGACTACGACAACAAGTGCCCTCTGTGCTTATTTATTATTTATTTTGTTAGCGAATCAATAATTACGTTAAAGAAAAGAAAGTGAAATCATGAAGTTAGAGTCTAATAATAAAATGATCAATGGTGATAATGGCGCAGAAACACCTGATGACGTTGTTGACCCGAGACAAAACGCAGAAGATATTATTGATGAGATACTCGCAGAGTTCACAGAATCCCGAACGCCTGACAGTCTGAGAAATGGAAATGGCATTCCCGAGAATTTGTTTAATTTTATACAACCGCCGCGTACACGAACTCCGGCGAATTCTTTTTCGGAAACCGCTACAATTGATGACATCGACCCAACGTCAGACCTCGGCACTTCAATACGAAACAAATGCATAGAACTTGAAGAAATTCTTCAAAGTCTCAAATCGCGGCTTAATCATGTTGTACTGGATGAAAACATAGTGCTCAGCCCAGAGGCTAATTCAATGGAGGCTCAACTCGAGCATGATTTAGACACTGATTGCCAGGAAGAACTATCACTGCAAGAATTTCTTGAGCTTCTACACTCACAAAACAAAATAGCGCCTAGTGGTGTACAATGATTCCTTCGACCATAATTAATTGTAAGATGTAATAAAGAATTTATTGTGTGCAAATTTGAGATTAGACCATATTATGAAATTATTGAATATTAAACATTTAGACATTGATGGTTGTTTCTATTTTAAAAGAAAAAGGTATACATAGAGTACAGGTATAAATAAAAGATTAATGTAAAAATAAAAATAGTTTATTAAATATAAAATTAAATAGCTATAATCAAATTATATCAAGTATCAAAATAAGCTTTGCTTGTTTAAACATATAAACTTAACAATGGTTAATATTATTAAAGTACACATTTCTAAATGTAATAAAAATCTTTATAACTTAAATGTAATCTTTTGCCTTTTGCCTCATATTGTATCCTGCACAATGTAGGGAACATAGTGGTGCAAAGCTGTTCCTCCAAAAAATTTCTGGCCAATTTTCAAAACATTGCATGTTGAGTTGCAGAATGTTTGTTGAAAATGTATTTGAAGGTGCCATTGTGAAATACAACAGCATCGGGTTGTCAACATGGTCTTTTACATATTATCAAATAAATCATCAACTTCTGAACTTATACTGACTTCAGTCATATTAGGCACTGTATCATTTTCATACAGTTGGCTTTCCTCACTTATTTCGGTAATTATATCACTCAATGAATTTTCATTTGCCAAAATGTAGCCTAATTTATTTTCTTTTATTATATCAATGATGTTATGTTTTTGACGGTTTGTGAAGAGAATTTTAATTTTTTTAAGCCAATTGTTATAATGAGAAGGCTCTGATTTTACACATTCAGCCCGAAAGTACGACATCGCATCTAATGCTTTTGTATAATTGTTATCAATGCTGCAAAAAAATATACTTTCAATTGCATCTGCCAATTGTGGAAAAATCTCATTACTTTTTAATTTTTGCTTTAAATTTTCAAAATCTTCTATTGGGTTTAGAGTCCCAACTCTTTGTATATCAGGTTTCTTAAAAATGTTGACATTTATTTTGGGTACATCCTCCATAGTTATATCATTTATTGCTGATGTTGATTGCATAGCATCGTCCACATCCATTGGTTGATCTGTTTTATATACTCTTTTTTTGACTTCCACTTTATTTAATGTGAATAAATTTTTCAGCCTTTCTAAAGGCTCCTTAGCTTTTTCTTCTATCTGTGGTATTACATTCAACAACCTCATTATTTCGTCCCTGGGTGGAGGCAATGGTTTGTCTAAATTTAAAGCTCGAAAGGCAATACAATCTAGAACATATTGTGCTGAAGGACTGCACATTTTAAGTATCGGGAAAGCATCACTGTCTTCAAAGTTCTTGCCATCATTAGCTCTTGACAATTCCATAGCTCTAATTAAATCTTTAAAAGCATTCACTTGTTCATCAGTACACTCATATTTTTTTATATTAGTCACTGGGAAGGTCATGTTTTTTATTTCATTTTTAAAACAAATTGCAGCCATTGATAAGCATACAAAGTTGTCTGTGTCTACGACAGGCATAAGAACAAACATTTTGGGAGCATTGCCATTGTTGTAGACTCTTCTTACAATTCCAACCAAATCCAATTTCAGTAGGCATTCCACTAAGCAATGTATTGCATACTGTGCTTTTGGATCACCTTTTCGTCCAAAAACATAAGACAGTCCATCACCATTTAGATTTTGATTAGTGATATTGCTAGATTTTGTGAAACCATACAGTATTAATGACTTTTGTCCAGGCTCATACAGCATGCTTTTATCGAATTCCGAAAATGGGATGACTTGTCCACCATAAATATAGCCTTTAATAACCTGTTCTTTTTTATCATTCTCATTAATTTTAATTATATTTTCATTCTCTGTGTTGATAAATAATTTTCTCTTTTCTATGCTTTCTGTAGTGCTTATAGATTGTGTGACAGGATCTCGAACTGCTTTAACCCACCTCTTTATAACTGGATCATCTTTGATTCTTATGTAAGATGAAACAGGTATTTTAATATTGGGCCCAATACTTAAATCAACATTCCACGGTACTGCATTTACAATTCTTTTTCTATGGAAAAGTAAATGAAATCCTAGAGTATGTTCCAAAGTTGCTGCAGCTCCATTTGTAAATTCAACAAACTCTTTTATTAATTGTATATCATCATTACAATTTGTTTCATCATATATATCTGGGCCTAAGACACTTATTTCAATACTTTCTTTTTGGAAACCTTGGATCGCCTAAAAATATGCATAGTTTCAATATATATTTACAAAGTTGTGAGAAGAAAAAGAATATTAATATAAATTAAGTACAATTATTATGTAATATACCTGCTTAATCTCATTCTCCTCTAATTTCGAAGGTGCACCAAAATTGGATATGATGATAATTTGTTTATTAGTAATATTTCCAGTAACACCATATTTAAAACGTTCAGCAGCCACTAGTAATGCATCAAACCAGTTACCCTTAACTTTTGATGGCTAGAAATAAACAATTAATAAAGTGAAAGATGTTTCAAGGTTTGAACGTATTTTTTATAAATCTCATAAATAAAAAATAAAGATAAATAAAAATGAAACCTACATTTTCTGGCAAGTCGCGAATCATTTGCCAATTTGGCAGTTGTAGATCGGCGAGCATTTCAATGTATTTACATGATCCTGGAGACTGAGCAGCCAATACATTTTCAGTTTTTCTTGAGCCAAGTAATATTATTCCAAGTAGATTTTTAGCTTGGCTTATTATTTTATGTTCAATAAATCTTATAGCACAACTTCTGGCGGATTCAAAAAAGCTTGTTTTTTTATTTTCATCGACTTCGGCGGCATTTTTACCAATATCTAAAATAATTAAGGTACCTTTATCAATTCTAGGGGCCATCCTTTAACTTTTTAATATCAGAAATCCTTTATGAACAAAATAGTTTGCATTAAAATCACAAATTAAACAAGTTTAGACAAGTTTGAAGTTGTAATGTTTACATCATATCGCATATTATCATCACAGAATCGCTACGCCACTGAGCGTGGGCAGAGACCACAGAACACATTTACTCAGAGACTTGACACTTGGCAGAGATCTTTCGCTACGATACTTCGTTCCCATTTCCGTTCCACATTTTTCGCTTGTTGAGGCGGGCCTTGCAATTAGAAATAAAATAAAACTATTAATTTTATTTATTAATATGTACGGTATTATATTTTTTATACCTAAATATATTAACTGAATACAGTTTCTAGACGAAAGTCTATGAGAATGAGAATATGACAGTGACTTATGTTTGTTGATCAATAATGCCGTAACTCGTGAGTTTCCTAAAAATTTAAAACCTGACAATAAAATGTAAAATAGATGTTTTTTATTTCTTTAATATGTTAATTAAAAAGAAACAATAATTATATATAAAGTATTTTAATATTATAAGACAGAATGAAGTTTTCTTTTCAGCATAGGGCTTTTTATTGTTATCTTGGTATGAGTGTTTGGATATTTTTTATGATTACAGGTAAGCACTGGAAATAAAAAAAAATCGCTTATTCACTTGTTACTTTTATATTACTTGCAATAGAATCTTAATTACTGCATAGAATATATTACTAATATTAAAAAAGTGCGTTATTTTATCTTGTTTTTCCAGCGATAATTTTATTCTAGTTATTTTTATCAAACTACACAAAGCTAATGTTAACATTCAGACATTAAATAATAAAAAAAATAATTCTATTTTAGTTGTTTACAAGTACATGTCAGTTACAGAAGAAACAGTAGCTTTGAAGGTTTCACGAAAACAGTATGTATCAAAGAGTGATTCTAAATATAGAAAATTATTTTTACGAGCATGTAATCCTCCTGACAGCATTGTAAGAGGCTCAGAAGGTAACTTTTAAAGCAATTAATTTTCTTTAACAATTTGTTAAACATATTTTAGTAAAATGTTTAGTGTTATTTAAAATTATGTAAACTTTAAGTTTTTATATATATGTTGTAAAGATTATGTGTTTCAAACAAAATACTAAATATAAGAAATACCAAATGCAATATTTATACTTATTTCAACAATTATACATTTGTATTATAGAAGAGCAGAGTCTCTTATTCTTATAGATGTACCAGTGTTGTCTAATGACTTACTAAAATATGAAAATAAATTAATAATATTAGTTTTTAAAAATACAATGTTCGTTAAGCTTAACTTTATTTTACAGCTGTAGTAGATACAGATTTATGGTTACTGCAAGGAGTCTTAGTTGTAACCAGACATGGTGACCGCGGCCCACTCACACATTTGAAGGGAGGTGACAAGCTGCCTTGTGATACTGTACCTGTTTCACCTTTGCTTAAAAGGTAATAAGCAGTATAATTTATAATTTTTTAAAATATTATATATGTATTAATAAGATGGAATGCTAATCTCAAGACAATGTTTTTCTCATTTTATGCCCAAATTTGAGACATTGCATATTGATAGCAGAATCTAACACTGCATATTTTTTATATTTTCTAATATTATCTCTTTTAAACCCAAAATCCTTTAAGAAAGAGAATTAATAATAAATGTAGTATGGTGTTATGGTTGAAGAGTAGTGGCTAACATAATGTTAGGTTTTCTGAACTTTCTCTCAATGTCTACCTTGGAGAAAAATAATTGAAAATAATAAAAATTCTAAAATCAGATCTGCCCAACCAGATCATTAGACCAACTTTTCTGTAATTATGTATCTTTTTTAGTTATATTTAATGATAAATATAATAAGCTATTTATAAGTATAATGGATAAATAAAAGGCAGTCGTTGCACAGAGGCACAAGCATGTGACTGAAAACTTAACAGGTTGTAAGTTCAATTCCCACTCGAGGATATGAAATGTTTAATGTTTTTATTTCCTCGCTTTGGCAATGCCTCGAAAAGGTTTATGGTGGGGTACAGCATAGGCTAAGTGGCAATGGAACAGGGTCTGATTGTAATCACAATGGTTATATAACTCAGATCATTTTTAATTCATTTTCCTGCTTTGTTAGGTGAAGCGCGGCGTTGAGTTCCGCCACTCAACACATATCAAACACAACACAACTATCTTTTTAATTAGAAAATCAAACAACATTTCACTAGACTAGTGACAGGTTTTTCATACAATCAAATTCCTAAATAATAAATTGCAGTTATGAAGAGTTCGTGTTAAACGCGAGTGTGTCAGGGCGTGCATGGTGGGTGGCGGCTCCGGGGCCGTTCCACAATTTCCCTTCGTTACCACGAGCGTCGGCGACACACTGCGCTTTAGGACAACTGACTCCGACTGGTGTTCTGCAGATGATAACTGTTGGTGAGATTATTTACTTACATATTTTAATATACTACACAATTTTAATATAAAATAAAAAAAAATAATGAAATCAGCTTCACCCTGTCCCCACTTTCCGTCGAATTCTGGAGGCATTGCGTGTTGAGTGACGGAACCCAACGCCGTATTTTTGCCTTGATACCAGAGCGTAGAAACGAAAATATAAATTGCCCCTGTGCCACGACGGCCTCAATTTAATAAAAATAATCATTCATTTAATAGAATTAAATTAAAATAGTCTGATTTTCATTACTTTCGTTACTGTACAATGATATATTTTATAGATTACTTTATATTAGCTATAGGGCTTCACGCTCTTCTTCTCTTATTAGGATCTTCACGCTCTATTTCGCATATACAAGGGTAGACAGGGAACCTAGTGTTAAGACACTCTTTGCCTCACTTTCTGCCTTATTTTCAGGGATTTTTTGCATGTTGAATGGCGAAACCCAACGGCCGCGCTTTCGTCTTCTTACCAGACTTAGAAAATGAAAATATTAATAGATGATAAATCCCCTTGAGTGGGAATCGAACCTACAGCCGTCCTGTTTACAGTCTTGCGCCACGACGGCCTATATTGGTTAATATATGTTGTAAGTTGTAATCCTATCTCAGATGAAAGTTACACTATAAGTATAATATTTGGATTTTTCAGGTAACATATTAAGAGAAGCATACGGCGAAAAGTTGGGCTTAGAAAATATGGATTTGACGGGGAAACATGATACAGGTTTGTAAAATATAGCTACTCCTTATTAATATTAACTATTTATTATATATGTATATGAAATGCCTAATAAATAGTTAATAGTATTTATTCTTTCACTTTATCATTCATTATTACCACTTTTCCAAACTTCTTATTAATTATTTTTAATGTATTGTAAGGGAATTCGAAAGAAAGAGAGTTATCGGTGAAAAAGTTTATAAAAGCAATAAAGTTGTGTCAATCGAGGCAATTGCTTGTAAGCAACGATCCTTATTGGAATGATACTGGTGCGAAGTATAGGTATTAAGTGAAACATATCACTTAACGCAATTACGTAGAATCAGTAACGAGGCAAAGCGCGGTGTTTACTTAGGTTCCCAGGTTCCCTTTACCTACCCCGCTTTGTGGATTACAGCGTGAACCTGAAATAAAACATTAATGTTCTATAGGCGGTGTAGTCTTACTTCATTACCACTTTTTCTAATTATACTTCTCTTTCTCTACAGGTGGTATAGTGTACAGCACTCGATACAGGCGTACGTTCCAATCAGCACAAGCGCTATCCTACGGCAGTACTCGATCAGCTGCGTTGGCTCGCGAGGCGCATAGTGTGTCCTTCTGTTTTAGACATTGTGCTTGTGCCGCCCATCATACTTTGGCCAAGTGAGTATTGTTCATTATAGATTGATAAGAGATTTGTTTAAAGCAGTTTATGAATCGTATAATTTAATTAGTTTTAATACTTTAATTTGTACCTTTTTTTAGTCCTTTTAAGTCTTTTGAACATTGAAAATAAAAAAGTTTTTTTTTCGAGGTATTCCAGATTCAATGGAGATATCTAAATATACGTGAAAAAGAAAACTATTAACATTCTACATCATATCAGAAATTTAATAAAAAATATTTTTATTTGTAGAAAGATAAGCTCCCAAGCGAAAAATCGTCTCGAATCCCACCCCGCTATAAAGGAATTGATCAATAAACTATCCAAAGCGTTATTTGAATCTCAAGAGTATACAGATGCAGATATTGTACGAGATGCATTATTAGCATATATGTGTCACGACGCACCACTACCCTGTGCTGAGAAATCAAAAAAATCTAGACCAAAATTAGCTATAAATAAAGAAAAGAAACTCAGAAAAGATAAGACACCCAACAGACATTTGTTAGACGTTGATATAGATACACTAAACATGGAACTCGACTATATAAACAATCAATTGGATTTTAATAATGAAATTGGTAGAAAAGCTCGCGATATTATAGGCAAATATGAAAAGAAACTGCCATTAGATTTTGATGCTCAAATGGAAAGGGAGAAATTGTTGTATTATCAACAGAGGTATATGGATAACGCGTATGAAGATGTGGTTATAGTTAAAAAGAATTTAGACGCCGATTTTAATTTCCCCAATGAAAGAATGGACGATTTTGATGAAGATTACAAAGAACCTACGCCCGAAAGCGATGATTTTTGCATACAAAAAGAACACGTTATGTCTGTTTTTGCGTATCTCGAATGGAGTTACAAGCAAGAGGTTAAAAATATTTATAATAGACGCAGAAGTCTGTTGATAGCATATGGCCTAATACATAATATAGTCCAAAATATGATAAGAATGATATCAGAAAATAAGCCCAAATTTGTTGTTTTTTCGGGCCATGACAAAACTTTACAGGCACTAATACTGGCACTTGGGCTAAACAGCTATCAACATTACAACATACAATATGGTTCTAGAATGATCTTCGAAGTGTATAGAAAAAGAGATTTGAGGGACGAATTTAAGTTTACCAAAAGAAAAGCGGTCGCTCAAGATTTCTTCTTCCGCGTAGTTTACAACGGGGAAGATGTGACGGACAGACTGACATTTTGTAAAAATCCCGACAATTTTGTTATTATGAATGTTGTCGATCCTATAGACGATGTTAAAGCGTATAATACGTATTTGTGTCCAATTGAGAATATAGTTAGGTTTATTCACGACGATTACTTTGCTGGTTTTAATGTTAGCAATTTTAAAGATGCCTGCGCTACTTATGGTAATGATAAACATTTTTAGAGTTCGCCATAGATAAAGAAAAACAACAACATTTTTTTAAAGAAAATTTATGTGAAAATATATGTGTAACAACACAACATTTTGTCTGGGAAAAAGATATTGCAATAAAATGTAATTGCTTTTTAGTAAAACGAAAAAAACATAGCAATTAGTTATATATAGCTAAATCAATGGACAGGAAAATGTAAGAGCAGTATGGTCAATGAGTTGTGGCCGTTCTGAAGCTATCTGGAAATGGCCAGGTTTGATTTTATTATTTTTCTTACTTTATGATTATTTTACTTAATAACACAACAACTAAAGGAGGCCACGATTGTCGACCGTACTTTATAATGATTTTTATATACACTCTAAAACTTAATGATTGAGACACACTATAATTAATGTAAGTATAGATGAAAATATTTCCGTATCAAACTCCAAACTGCTAAACGTCTTATTTTTAAGTTTTGACGGTACTTAAAAAATATCTTCTAAACTGATTTATAATCATATCATGATATCAATTCATATTAATAAACATAAAAAAATTATTTATATTAATTAAAATTATTTTTTTAAAGATTTCTTAAGTATTTCCTTTAAATAAGATCTCACTTGAACTGTACATATTTATTTTAAATTATTTTTATAACTAAATAATGTTGACAGCTAAAGGTTTTATTTTTTTTATTTGGTAAGTTTACAGTGATAAAGTATGAATATTTTTAAAAAATTTTACACATTTCTTAAGCACACAAGATGGATAATTAGTCAATTATTATTTAAATGTTTTATTAATTTATTGACAAAAACCGTACATTAAGCAATAATAAAAAAAAACAATTATTTAAAACATATATATTTTTAAAACTAGAATATGAAATTTTTAGGTTTCTATTTCAAATAGATAGTGAAATCTAAGTAATAGCATTTTTTTATAGTAAACCTTCAAAAACTGTATTTTAAAGTTATTTCTTTTTTATATAATTTAATTTATTATTTTTTCTAAATGAGGCTTAATAGTTTTGTCACTGTATACTTTAATGAAATATGTAGTGTCCTCAAAGCTGACACCAGAACGTAAAACGTTTTAAAAACGATTAGTTTTTAAAATGGCCGGCCGAATTACGTTTCGCCGCCGCGAATACTTATATTAGATAAAGTAATTTCATACTTTTATTATAAGCTATGAGAGGCACGTGGCATATAATTTAACTTTATTTTTTAAACGACACTTCTACAGTGACCTTCGGTAATTGTTTATTTATATGATAAGATTTTAATAAATAACAAATATAATTGTTAATTGCATATTAAAATTACATAAATTTAGAATAATATTTATGTTTAAAACATATCAAATAATGTATGTACTTAATGATGTTTTTATTTAAAAAATCTCAAAATTTAGACTGATTAATTATTAACTTTTTATATTTATTAAATTGTATTTGTGCATTTCTTATTGCTTTTTTTTATTAATATGCATTTTATTTAATTTGGTAAAGATTAATAGTACCGTACCATATAATATGTTATAAATATAGTTTTATTTCCTAAATATTAATGTATTATTTGTTTAACTTTACGCTGTATCAAGCATGTCGCAAATTAAGCAGAGGGAACCTAGTGTTAAGACAGTCAATCACGCACTGCCAAATTTTCGAAATGATTAATTCCCCTAGTAGAAATCGAACTAACAACTGTTGCCATATGCTGTACTATTGCGCCAAGACCTTCTGCCTGCCAAGCCCTTATGATTTTTGGATTTTAATATTAAAATATCTGGTTTTACGTCTCTACGATTTCCACATTATGTATTATGTATGTATGTATTTTTTTAAATTTTTATATATATAATAGGATTTGTCGAAAATAAGAAAATATTTCAGTAGCTAATTTATGTTTACTCAGTAAGGCCTATGTTATAGAATAAAATAAACGTCATATTTTGATCTCAACGTTGTAAGAAAAATAAAAGGTAAATGTTGTCATTAAAAATGGTGAAAATAGTTGTATTAAATAATGTTTTAAGCTCCTGTAATAAAGTTTAATTGGCATGTAGTTTTTTAAATATTATTTATTTAATTAACCCATTATTAAGATAATTATTTAATTGAGTTCCTTAGGTCACTATTCGTCCCATGTCAATTTTATGTACATATCTATGTTATAATACTGAAAATGAGAATTGTCCAAATATTCTAAGTTATAATTGTTAATTATTATGTGAGCTAAAATCAAGTTAAATCTGCTTATGTATATTTATTTTTACTTAAATTGTTAGTCCGAAAATATTAATTTTGTATGTTAATTCAAATAACTTTCAAATATATGTTATAATAGGTAAAACCGTATATTAATCAAAAGCAGTTAATGCTGCTCTGTCCTAAAATTTTTAATTTACAAATTTCTATTTTACAATTTTCCAAAGGTGAATACTAATATAATATATATTTACAGAATATGCAGTGTAAGATTTGTTTGTTTTTCCCCACATTATTCCTATATTTATAAATATTAATTAAATTGATGCCAGTCATTGCATTTAAAATATTAAATATTAAATGTAATTAATACTATTGACAAAGATACTTACGCACATTATCTTTAAAAAATTAATAATTTTACATATCCTTTTTGGAATATCTGTATAGAAACGTATCATATCAAGTATCAGTAATAAAATGTTGACTATTGAAGTGGTGTTTTTTTTATTTTTGTTATCTTCCACATAACAATAGACCTTAAAGTACTAGGTAGACCAAGATTGGGATCCCCAGGACCCCCAGATCTACGTCATTTTAGCAAAGCTGAAATTTTGAAGATTTGTCTAATATGTAGTTAAGACAGTATGGGTACTCACTACCTTGAAAGTGGGGCCCTTTTAGAGGTATATTTTTGGACAAGACTATTCTGGGGACACCCCGATATGACTGACTATGACTGTTGTTCTATTTGACTCTGAATGCTACATATCTTTATTGTACACTGAAATTAATATTAACTGAAACCTGCTGATGCCTAATATAAAAAATCACATCAGTATAGACAATTGTTTTCTTGAGGGAGTTTACGAAGTGACTAAACTTACCTCCACAATCTATTAATTACCTCAATCTTGAGAAAAATGTTCTTGAAAGACGGACTTCACAGAGGGAACATAGTGTTAAGACACTTCGTTCCCCACTTTCCGCCGAATTCTAGAGGCATTGCGTGTTGAGTGGCGGAATTCAACGCCGCGCTTTGCCTCGACACCAGAGCGAAGAAATGGAAATTTATATTTAAATATATATTTCCTTTGTTCAAGTGGGGATCGAACCCACAACCGTCGCGTTACATTCACACTCTTGTGTCCCTGCGCCACGACGGCCTCGACAACAAAGTGATTCTACAAAGGTTCCGTTTATTTCTTTTGAGGTACGGAATTCTACAAACGGTGTTAAGTTTCAACATTCATTGAATGCCTTAAATTACGAGGTCTGTAAGAGTACAGAGGGAATTGTAACAGAATTTTCACTTCGACTGTTGCGCAAAATGCGATAGACGTATAAAATACAAGAAGAATCTTACAAAAAGGTGAAGATGACGTAATATTGACCTTTCTTACTTCATTGTGATTTGTAATAATTATTTAAAATAATATGTTTATGCTGATAACTGTTCACCCTTGGATTAAGGGTCATTGGCATTGTCATATATTTTTAAAATAGATATGTAAACATTGCTAAATACAATATAGGAATAAATAAGCTAAAAAAAACTTATTTCTCTTTTTCTTACAGAAGTCGGTTAAAAAGTTCATTTGGTAAAGCGCTATAACCTCAGAAACCAGTCACAGTCAAAACATTTTTGTGTTCACTGTTCCAAATATCGAGAAATAAGAATTAGGCACATCCCTTTAATCATTTCAATGTAACTCACTGTACCTACATATATTTGTGAAACCACAGACAAAAGCTAGTCTTATATAAATTTTCCGTGCAATTGAAGCCAGTCTACTCAATTTTATATTGGATACAGCGTGAAGCTCTTTTAACTTCATAATAAAAAAATATTTATTTTTCACTCTACGAAAACATGGTCCGTAGCTTGCAACCTTTTGTAAGCAAATGAAATTTCCCAGTGTTTTTTTTTTCATTTAAAAGAATATAAAAACATTAAATGCTATATGAAAATTAAGGAGAAAATAAGTATATCAGAAAATGAAATGCAATCCAGTTCCACATATATTACTTGTTATTCTTTAAAATTGAACATTGAGCACGTAGTAGCCTTGGCAGTGACCAAGTTCGAGCATTCGTCTCGCATTGCCAATGCGTCATGCTTTTACTGAGAACTGATATACGAAAGTATGCGGCTTACATAATTATAGTTTATATAATGTGTCTCTTTAAACTGAATATGAACGAACTTTCCTTCAATTCGATAATATTATTTTGATTTTTTTTTCTCTATATGTTAAATATATTATATAAGACCACGTATAGCTGCGTTAATTTTTAGAGATGTTAATAAATAATTCTCGATATGATTTATTTCCTTTCTGTACTTTATAAGTCTTATACTTTTATTATATTATACGAGTTAGGTAAAGAGAAATTAGTAAAACAATATTTTGTAGCCCCCTCATATTACGCTTGAGCGTGATTAACTAGAGCTAGAAAACTCTTTTTTTTTATAAATGACCTATCATGATGTCAACATATTTTTTAATAATTCCTAGATAGATAAAAATATATAAAAATTACTAAGATATATCTACAGGCTCAATATGTGCTACATTAAAAAAGTGCGACGACCTGTTTGTTTTTTTTTTATTATTTATGATGTGTCATAAGATAAGATTCTATGTCACAATATTCGCTGATGGATTGCTTTGTTTACGCGAACTACGACAGATGGCTAGACTTTTTTAATAGTAAGTACTTAAAACTAAAAATAAAATGAGAAAATTCTTAACTAATCCTTAAGATTGAAATAAAAAATTATTTCAAATAAAATCTTAAATAGATATTGATTTATAAGCTTGTTTACAAAAGGTTTAAGTGAGTTGCGCAGGCGCATCTTAACGTTGAGTATTGGAATGTAAACAGATATCACGCCACCTGTTACGTACCTACTGACTGTCCCTCTTGTTTATGTAATACATTAGTAATTATTTCATCCAAATAAAAAAAATCGTCATTGTTATTTTTTTTGAATTTTAATTAAATAGCATTTTTTTTTCAACTTCATGCTAGCTTCACGCTTCAAGTGGAACTTTGTGTTGATTAGTCCAGTGTCAGTCCCTATCTTCCACCAAATTATCGAGTGATTGCGTGTTGA
>FASU01034020.1:0-11220 GCA_001486225.1 Heliconius pardalinus sergestus
ACTCATATGAGTATGACCCATAAATATATTTGGTACAACTTTTTAAGCTTTTTAAATATAAGAATTAGGTGTACAGCCAAAAATCAAGGCAACAGTTTTATTTTTAAAATGTAACATAATTATAATAAATATTTTATATCATATGTAATATAATATTTTATCTACTATGATATGTTCCTTGTTTTATATATTCTATGTTTTCGATACTGGCAATGTAAAAAAAATTGTCCCAGTCTTGCTTCTTGACAAATTTCAGTTCTCTTTTCCGGCTTACCTGTGGAGTACGCGAGACGTATGTGAAATTTAAATCTTTAAATATCAGTGTAATCTTTCAATTGTTTAAATTCAATTTGTTGCATTTAAAAGAAAAATACCAGTGTGTGTTAACTTATTAAATATTTTTAACATTTACATTGTATTATTTCAAATTGCAGAATGCTTACATACAACATGTTTGCAAGGGGTCGCTTTTACGCGGCCCTTTTGTGGCCAGACCGATGATGTGACTTCTGATCAATTTGTATTGATTTTGTTGCTAGGTCTGCCACAGGTTTCCCAAGATGGGCGCTTACAGATATATTCAAGAATTGTATCGTAAAAAGCTTAGCGATGTTATGCGCTTCCTTTTACGTGTTAGAGTATGGCAGTACCGCCAATTAACTCGCATGCACCGTGCGCCTAGGCCTACGAGACCCGACAAAGCTAGGAGACTAGGCTACCGCGCCAAGCAAGGTTAGTAAATTATAAATTTTTCAGGCGTGATAATCGTAGGTCCATGATAAATTTATAGATTATAAATTTATGTTAGACGCTACATACAGCTGTGGTTATAAAGTAACTTAATTTCAATTGATTAGACCACGTGGTCAGCTAACAGACATTTTGTGTGCGTTTAAGAGTATTATGCCATATAACTATTGCCATTCCATGTCCATTTGCCATTTGCACTATTGCCATTCCGTGTCCAATATTGTTTGTATTATAACGTATTATGTATTTTCCGTACAGGTTATGTTGTCTTCAGAATCCGTGTTCGCCGTGGTGGCCGCAAGCGCCCGGTTGCCAAGGGTGCTACTTACGGCAAACCTAAGAGCCATGGAGTCAACCAGTTGAAACCCACGCGCAACTTACAATCTATTGCCGAGGTAATTAAAATAAGTTTTATTTCAGGTTCACTCTGTATCCTGCTTAGAATAGTTTATGCTAAGGGTACCAAGAGGCGTAAGATGGCGTATTGAGTGGCAGAATTCAACACCACACTTTGTATTATTACCAATTAATTAAAATAATTCTATGCAAGGAATTAAAATAATTTTTGTCCCTGCATGGGAATCAAAACCATGACCATCATGCTTAGTCAGACAAGTTGTGGCCACAAAATCCTCTAATTATAAATTAGTTTTAAATTCAAGATTAAGATTATTAAATATCTTTATTGATTTCAAATTTTTACATTGTAATTTGACATTTATTTCACTTAAAATCATAGGAACGCGTTGGACGTCGCTGTGGTGGTTTGAGAGTACTCAACTCCTACTGGGTCGCACAAGATTCTTCATACAAATACTTTGAAGTCATCCTCGTCGATCCTTCACACAAGGTAAATAACTTTTTAGAAAATCGACTTATTACCAATATTTTTTAATGTATTATTTTAATATGATGATTTTTTATGTCATGCACCAATCTGAAAGGTTTTGCTGAATACTCACCTAAGGTTTATCTGATATTAATTATCAAAGCTCCCAAAAATCTATCAAATGCTCATCATATAATCAACAAGTTTTCATTAATTGCAGGCCATTCGTCGCGATCCTAAGATCAACTGGATAGTAAATGCAGTGCACAAGCACAGAGAAATGCGTGGTCTCACTTCAGCTGGCAAGAGCTCACGAGGTCTTGGCAAGGGTCACAGGTTCTCGCAAACAAAGGGAGGCTCACGCCGCGCCGCCTGGATAAGACGCAACACCCTACAACTGCGTCGCAAACGATAATTTCATACATACTATTGACTTTCTATTTTTGTATATATTCTTAAATAGAAAGTTTGTAGTATTAAATAAAAAAAAATGTAAAATCATATTATATAGTTTTTTTTAAATAAAATTAATTTCCTTACAAGATATAGTCGTATATGAGTGAGTATTTACATTTTTTGAATGTCTGATATTATTATTATATTCTATACTACAATGTCAATCTTGCTTTAGTTGTATATTATTTAACAACTAAATGTATTCATACTATCATTTTCTTTTATTTTTCATACAGTTTAAAGAATATTAGGCCAAAAAAAAATCAGATTAGGATTAAACAAAGTCAATGAATGATCAACATTGTAGTTTAGGATCAACTCTTGTGCCAACAAACTAATTGTTGGCACAAATGCATTATATATTGTTTAATTTTGCAGATTTATCTGTATAAACCCCTTGTCCTTCAAAAAGAATACAGGTAATTATTAGTTCTCTTAAATTAGTTTATTTATTTTTGTTTGGTAAATTTTTTGTATCTTTTTTTTTTACTTTAGTGTTATTTTGGTCAGGGCTACAAATTATTTTTTTATTCTTTAAAATATTTTTGGTAATATTGAGTAATATTGTTATTATATAGTGATGATACCATGCTTTATGAATGCGCAACCATGATTACTACGCATTATAACTTCCTTGTCCTGAAATAATTTGTATTTATTTATTAATTTGATGTGTAAATTAAGATTTTAAATAATTCCTTTTTATTTTAGGTAAATGCAGAGATGCAATATATAAGGCGTATTATACGCCTAGCAAGATTCCAGTAAAATAAAAAAGGTGAATATGATTTATTAACATCCTGTTTTTATTCTGCAAATTATGAAAAATACTGTTTTCGACTTTTCACCCATATTTGAGACAATGTGACAATGACTGTCTGTCTGTCCAGACAAGGAAAATTAATAAATATTAAATTTTTAATAAAATTTCTAATTATTATAACATTCCTAAAGGAAAAAAAGGAAATTATATCAATTAATAACACTTCCAAATTTGTTTATATCACTCATTAATATTTTCTTAATGTGAGAAACAAATTTGGATATAATGAATCTCGTCTAGGTGAGATTATCATTATTTCTATTTTCGATAAATCTCAATCCGGCGAGAAACACTAAAAACTTATTAGTTTACTTTAATTACAAACATTATCTTTCAATACTTATTATTATGTTTTTGTTACAGGTACTAAAGGAAGAATTTCTTTAAAAAAGACTTCGACGACAATCAGGTGAAGGAGGCAATTTTGGCCCATTTTGAGGCGAAAGTAAAATATATTTCGACGGTTTAGAAAAATTAATTAATAGATCCAATAAATGTATTCAGCTTAAGGGTGATTATATTGAAAAGGAAAAATAGATTTATTGTTTCATTTAATTTAGAACCCTTTCATTCTATTATACTTATGTGAATTAAAGGACAAGTTAAAAAGATTTATGAAACACAACCGACTAAAAATCAAGTTACCTTTACGCTGTATTCCGCACAGCAGGGTAGGCCGAGGGAACCTAGTGGTAAGACACTTCTCTACTTTCCGCCGAATTCTGGAGGCATTGCGTGTTGAGTGGCGAAACTAAACGGCGCTTTTTACCTCGACACCAGAGCGAAGAAAATGAAGAAATGAAAGTATGAATTTAAATAAATATTTCATTTTCTCGACTGGGAATCGAACCCACAACCAGTGCTTTTTAGTAACACTTTGTGCCCCTGCGCCTCCCCCTCCGTCGCCCCGCCCCGCTCTAAAGACGTCGATCAAACCTCACGCGCAGCGTCGTTAACAACCAACCACCATCGTTGCTTTAGTACAGGAACACTTAATTTCATTCAAAGCAGTAGTATTATTTTGCTCTATTTTTCTATTTTCATTTACTAGTAACAAATTTTTTATTTGTTACTAGAAAATGAAAAAAGAAAACATAGGCATCTCAATAAAAATACATCGTCGACGTATCAAAAGATTTCGAATTAAAAGATTTATTGCATGGTGAACTAAAGTTGAAAAACAACAATGAAAGGTAACAAATAAAAAACACCGTATTTGAGTGACGTTTATTAATGATTTTAAAAATTAAATAACAAAATAAATTTACACAAAAGACAACAATATTTGAAGCCTTCAGTAATAGCATTTAGTTCGAAACAATCACCTTAATAAATAAATATTATATTTTACACGTATTTTATCACTATTTACAACTGAGACCAAATCATTCTATATAATTACTTATTTTTTTTGCCCGACATTGAATGACACCCCGTGTATTATACTTACGTTACACATTGTTATAATAGGAATAAATGATATTTGACACAATTTCATTATATCAATAACTATTCTAATTAATTCCATTAAAATCAATTATAGATTAACCAGAAAGATGTAATTGTTGAAAGAAATAATGAGATTACTCAACAGTTTTGTGCTGTAACAATACTAGTTATCTACTATGTTTATTAATAACAATAAATACACATATAATCAGTTAAGTAATAGATTAAATCAATTATATATTAAGTATAGCCTAATGAAGAATATAATAAAAGCGAGGCTATACAAAATGGGTGACACATGAAAATTTTGACTTTTATACCAAAAATATTTATAATTTTACATTTATCTAAATCTACAGGTATAAATGTTTCTAGACTTCAAAAAGGTTATATTACTATTTGACATTCAAATTGAATATGGGGCAGAGTAATATATTCATGTTAGGATTAAGCACAGATTAGTCTATAACTCAATACATACATTATTAAATGTATGAGTAGTTTTACTTTGAAATACATTAAAACAAATTGTTGTCAATGTAAGCCATAATTGATAAAGACTGTACAAGACCAAAACTAAACTTACCTCTTTATAAATTCAAATTTAGACAAATCTGAAATCAAGTATAAAAATTGAAATTACATTACATATTTACACAAAAAATATATATGCTACATCTTAATAAAAAAAAATAACAATATTATAAACAACTAACAAACATAAAAAAATACTTTCAATGTAACATAAATAATTCAGTTGTTAACGCAATATAAACAAAATACCACAATATTTTACAAGTACCAAGTAATTAAAGTTCTTACAATAAATTACACTTGAGACTACAATAATGACTTACATCTACATAAAAGCAGGGCCGTAGCTAAAGCCGAATCTGAATACATTAAGCAGTGTTGCCAACCTCAGGAAGGCAAAAAATAGCATATGCATATTAAAAAAAAACAATAGAAAACAGTAAAATACAAGAAATTCAATAAAAGTAATACAAGTTCTTTTATATTTATAAAGAAATTCAAGTAAAATGAAAATATGTAAACAAGATATTATATTAAAAATAAAATAATTATATTAAAAATTAAATTACATTAAAATAATTAATTTTATCAATTTCGAGGCTTTCGACCTTCACGTAGTAAATTTTTTAGAGTTACGTACAAAAAAAACTTAATCCTTATATTATTTCATTGTTCGCATGTTTTTATGTCTCTCTAGTATCGGATATGTGAAATTAATATCAAATAGTCAGAGTCACAGTCTCTGACCTCAGAAAATGAAAAGTCAACGCAATCTAAAAATACGAACGATTATAGTTTTTGCTGCATTTTGTATGAAATTCACCGCGTGCAAACTCTGTATGGTACTGTGGACCTACAATTAGGAAATTTGACTAAACGTTAAAATTTACAATACAAACGAAGGTATGAAATGAATGCAAGCTTATACATATTTGTCAATAAGTAAAGGGTTCCCAAAATTGACATTAAGTGAATCCATTACCCATTAAAAGAGACGTTTTTTTAAATGAATCTTGATACAGACCCACAAGACCCAGAAGAAGAAGAAGAAACAAGAAAGAATGATAATGATTTGTTGGAGGTATGCCTGGAGGCTTTGACATTAGGCAATGTTTAAATAATAAAAAAAACCCACTTTTTTATAAATTTATCTTAACAAGGAATAAAATACTTTTTAATTTTTTTTTTGTGTTCTATGCTCTCATAGGAGGGGGTCAAAACAAAAAATAGATGGCGTTTCAAGTTCTTTTAGCTACGACCCTAGATACTAATTTAGGTACTATAACAATGCATTGTTACACTTAGCTGGGCGGCACGGGGTGCGCGGGACGGCGCTCGAAGTGGAATGTGTCGGACAGGTAGAGGCCGAATATGGCGACGCTGTAGAACACCGTCAACCCGAACAGAGCCACGCTCGCGCTCGCAGTGAACATGTTTGAATATTCGCATCTGCAAAATTTATATAATTAATTATTATTGCTTTTTCTGTAATATTAAGTGTGGCGTTGGTCAAAAATAAAGAGCGTCGTCAAATTTTATTGCCGCTTTAAACTTTTACATAATACGGCCGAAGAAATGTGGCTGTTTTGAAGTTAGGTTGTTTAAACTTATGCGATTTTTTTATTTGGGAAGAAAAATATAATATAATAAAATAATAGACTAATAAAACAATCGTAACATCAAATCTAAAGCTAACTTCAGGGCGGCCATATCTCGTCGACCGTACTGTATACAGGTATACTTATACAGGTATATTTGTTTTAGATTGAAATAGAAATTTGCAATTTGAGCATTCACAAAAACATATAACAATATCTGAGTAATTTAGGTAGAATTTGTTTTAGCAATAATTAAGAATATTAGAATTATCTGCGAGCTGTAATTATAAATCGTAGCAGCTATAATATCAGACGATATCTCAATATATTAAGCGTACACATAATATTAAGCAGTCTTAAAAAAATATTTAGTTAGCCACATGACTCAATATCATTGAATAAAAAATACAGAATTTAATAGAATGACATACAATTACTCATACAATTTTCAATAAAAATTTGCAGTCGCAAATAGGAACTACGTACAATATTCGTTTATGAGTACAAGTTGGAATTGTGTAGGATAAAAGTACAAATTAAATAAGAATGTTAAGATATAACACAAATTTATAGTGACTTAGATAACAGAGGGACTATTATTTTATAAAATTTAAATGTAAGTATCCTGTGTTTAAAGTAAAATAAAATAAATGATATATGGTAGGACACTACTTATCATCAATGTCATTCATATTAAATTAACATTAATCATCTTTCTTTTAATAAAATTTCCAAGTATATTTCAAATCAAACTTCCATTTTTATTTAATTCGTATTAATAGGTACACCACGCGGCTCGACCCTAACCACATCTCATCATAGTTTGCAATCAATTTATATATATTTAATAATTCATTGATTTTAATATTACTTTTATTCTCATATTATTATTTTTTTGAAACGGTGTTTCTGGTCCTTTGAGCCGGATCGCCCCATGGGCCAACCCCAATGTATTGTAGCAATAATATATGCTACAGTGCAAAAGTGACCCTTAGTTTTATTATATATATTTTTCATAATTGTTATAATTAACTTATAATTAGTCATGTATTAGATGATTATAATCAATATGCACTTTTAAATAGATCATGTTAATTGTTAGTGATTATTATAAAGGTAAATGATATAGGATAGTATTAATGAACACTGTTAAAATTAAGTTAGTCGGCTTTTGCACTGACGGTCTAATATGTCCCGTAATCTTAGTATTACAAGTATTAATATCGTAAATAGACCAATGTTGTATGTGAGTAAAAATTCATTACAATAAAAAATATATCAAAAGAAAAACAAGAGTTTAAATAAAACTGGGACTTTTTAAATTTTATAACTGGAATAAGTTTGTCTAACAATAAATACTATACAACAAAACAGTAAAAATAACATGTTTTGTGTTGCGCAGTGGGGTAACTTATAAAAATAATCCACGTGAAGAGACAGTAAGTAAATAATAACTACAGAACTAGTTGAAAATACCAAAAATTCATAATAATTACAGTTTTAAATGATTAAATATTAACTATATGATACATGAAGTATGTAATATAAATATAATCTAAATATAACAATACTTGATATGAAATAAATATATGTACATGAAAAAGTTAAGTCTAAACCTACATACCAAGAAAAAACTATTTATCAATAAAAAATGGAATATATGTAGGTATATCGATATATTATTGTCTATAATAGTACAATTACTGAGTTTCTTGGGAATATTTTCAAATTTCCTATAAAGAGAAACTGGCAAGAAACTCAGCAGATGTCATTTCTAAATTGTATACTTATACCATTTTGCATACACATAATATTCCTACTAATTATAAATCGATTTTTTTAATAAGTAACATCAAACATAATAACAATACATTTCCTACTACAGACTTGAAATATAAATAAGTTTAAAATGTCTTCAAAATTAATTAACTAATATAACAAGTCTTATTGCCATTATTTTAAAACTTTTAATTAAACATGAAGTGTAAACATTAATTTAATATCAATAAGACGTGAGAATAACATCAGAATATTAAGTTTCTCTCACACACATTAACGCTTCATTGTTGAATCCAGAAGGAAAATCCAAAAAAAAATAATAGAAATCCTGAAGAAAGATAAAAATGGCGTTAGCTGGTCTATTTACTTTATCAATACTATAAATTACATGTATTCATGGTTGAGGATTTAGCACGTACTGGTCATCATCGCATATCGGGGAACGCATTGAGGTGTTCTCCCTGATAACCCTACAAGAGAAATAATATATGCTATACATGTTAATCGCCTAAAAAAATTTGAACTATAATTTATGTACATTTAAAACATAGCAAAACCTAAGATTTACCTTAAAATACCGTTATCAGTTACGAATTGGTAAATCGTAGGTACTACGACATATATGGTACAACTAGATGGCAATAAGGATTTTTAAGTACGAGCGTTTAATTGTAATAAAATACATTGATCCTCAATAAAATAAAATGTTAAATATTCCTAAAACAATCCTTATTGTCTATCAAATAGTTAACTTTAAAAGTCTGATTTAACATCTCTCTTATGCAGATATACTACTAATACAATGAAACATGCGTGTTCGTAGCATGCTAGCTTCTAGAATAATGTTAAAACATTAACCGCCATATTTAACTTAACATTATGTTTAGCGATATCGATATTTCAGAAAATTCATAGTACAATGTGCAATGCAAAGTTTTGTGAAAATGCTTGTGGTTGTTTTAATTCACAAATATTTAGTTATTACAGATATAGGAATATAATTTAGATTAAATATAAAAATATTTTTTTTAACTGTGGACCATCAGGGCGCTTAACGTGTTAACAATACGACTAATAATTATGTTAAATTTCAATAATCATCTATGAAATCGAATATTAGCTTTTATGATGGCTAGCTACAGGAAAAGTCTAAATGCATTTGGGATGTTTCTTCTTATTCGTAAGTGCTTCGGTGCAATGATACAATCAGCAAGCAACATTTATACAGAAAATAAAATTGCAACTGATCGGTATCTGTACATGGAAGATATATGAGAAAAATTGTTAGACAAACATATTAATAACTGTATTTACAATTATTAAAGTCATAGAGGTGTGAAGTGAATCTGTAATTAAATTATGTAAAATAAACCAGCACATAAAGTTTATCAGCGTCTTTTGTATGCAGGATATGTACATACTTTTAATTTTTTGTTAAAAACAATACACTTATATATGCAGATATTGTACATTTCCTTATCCGTGGTGAATCAATACAACTTAAATAACAAAAAAAGCGGTTTTCCGAACACTCATATCTTCAATTAGTTTGGACAAACGCTCTACTATATTAATAGTCTGAAGTTATTACATATTTAATATAGTATGGAAAATTGTATGAACAAAGCATATACAAAGAAGCAAGATGCACATTCAACAATACAAAACGGGGGATCAATTAAAATGTACATGTAATTTTTTAAATTAATATATTTCTTATTATAGAAAAATACAGGACAACAGACAGCTAAACATTTATACTAAAAGATGTAAGCATCATCAAGATTACATAATCAAATGATGTATGTATAAAATATTGATATGGAGGAAGCCAATTTAATGACCCACTCTACTATGTCATTGTTATCATATAAAATATTAACAATAAATTAAGACCCAGATATAATATTAATCATAATTATTATAAGATTAACTGAGATATTACTTTTTTTATATAATACATACACAAATAACCAATTCCCATAACAAATATAACAAAAGAAAATCTAATTTCAAAGACTTGGTGATTAAATTCGCATCAATCACGACTAAACCAACAAAAATAATATTAAAAAATCACAGCATACATAAATATAAAGAAATCATCTCACCTGAAGAACCAAACAACGGTTAGGGAGACGGACACTAACGTCATTAGAATGTTCTCGAGGTCCCAGGTCCTTTCCGGTTGCGGCGGATCCGCTATTACTTCCTGGACGATCTCAGCTGCTGGCTTTTAAATAAAACAAATAAATAAATTTTAAGTTTCTTTATTATTTTCACACTTTATCCCTTTATCCCGGATAGGTAAGGGAAATGAAGTGTTGAGACACTCCGTTACCCACGCACCACCGAACTTTTGAGACATTAGCTATTGAGTGGCAGAATTTAACATACTACTATATTATTTAAGATACGAAATTAGTAGGCGGGAACAATTATTAAAAGAACGACACAGCTGTGATCTTTCTATGATCATCTGCCGATGAAACAGCGTGAAGGTTTAGGCGGCGGTCCATTTTGCATTGGTACTTTCCACCAAATCCGCCATCCAAAAATCTACTACTGAAAAACCATGTAGGTTTGGGGTCTACACAATATAGACAAGCTAGTTACCTGTGAACCCAGAGCGGCGGGCACGCCGGCGAGCAGCAGGGGCGCGGGGGTTGCGGGCGCGGTGGGCGGCGGGCGGACGGTGCGCGCTCGTCTTGCGTGCACGAGGCAGTGCACCACGGCGCGGTCGTGCAGGCCGCACGCGCGCAGCGTGGCCGCCTCGTCCGCCAGCACGCGCCCACGAAATATGAGCCGCACGTGACGCTCGGCGCACAACTCGGCCGAGAAGTGCCGCCTAGAATTGTTATTTATGTGTTATTTCCTTACAAGCGATCTGGACGACGTTTACCACAAAAAAAAATAAAAAATCGAGATAGTGAGTTTTAAAGAATATCAAAATATTCTTTACTAGAGGGCCCGTGCGAAGCTACGCCCGCTTGAAATAGAAA
>FASU01034038.1:0-12271 GCA_001486225.1 Heliconius pardalinus sergestus
TGCCCCGTGTGGGAATCGAATCCAAAACAAGTTATTATTTCTTTAATATTTTCATCACATTTTGATGACAAGGCAAAACGCGGCGTTGAGTTACACAATGCCTTATTCGGCGCAAAAGTGGATAACGGAGTGTCTTAACATCAGTCAGGATTAAGTTTGAAGCCAAAGAGAAATAATTTAAAATTATGAATGCCATTGTGATTTTTTTTATATTCAATTTGAGCTCGCCTTCTTTTTTTCCTTCTTCTTTCCCGTATACCTATAGTAGAGTAGTCAGAAAACGTAGTGTCAAGACATTACGTACTCAACGTCGCAGTGTATCTAACCAAAGTGTGAAATATAAATTATTAATTCTCCCGAGTAGGATCGAACCTTAACCCATCGCTCTTAAAATTAGACGCTGTCCCACTCCGCCAGAACTACGATATTAATAATGGTTGTTTTTTTAAATGTTATCTTCGATATGTTGTTTTATAAGTTTTATTTACTTACCCGGGAGTCTTGAATTGACAACAATCGGGTATGGCGGCAGACGTCCCAATGTTTCCAAAGTAATTATTTCCTTGCCACCGTCTTGCATAAACTTCTTTGAGTATAGGAGCGTTGTTGAATCAACTGCTGCCCATTCAGCTTGTTTAGATAGCACCATTTGCGCCGATGCCAAGTGAGAACCAGATTCTGTAATTAATTTAAATATATGCTTCGATCAATATTTATATATTATGAAATCTCTACGTTATAAAATGCGTAATATCTATACTATTACTAAACAATACTAATTTTATTTAAAGTTTAAGAAGTATATGGTGGTGATGTAACTGCTGCCAATAAAGTAAATTTTGTGATAGATTTTTCCATCTAAAATGTTTTCGCTCTATTGAAGTAAGTAAGTAAGTATATAGTTTTATACCACGGATGATCATAACATTCTATTATTTAATTATTTCTAATAATATTATTAAGTGAAACATATTACGTGGAATTTACGGAGACCTCCAGAATTTTAAAA
Organism: Heliconius pardalinus sergestus; assembly: GCA_001486225.1. Classification (NCBI taxonomy): domain Eukaryota; kingdom Metazoa; phylum Arthropoda; class Insecta; order Lepidoptera; family Nymphalidae; genus Heliconius; species Heliconius pardalinus. The sequence continues at coordinate 1,010 of FASU01034038.1, forward strand.
AATGTAAGCAATTTAATTTTAATATGGAGTAAAAGTAATCACCTATACGCGTGAACACAAATCACAAATAAAAATTGTTTGTTATAATATTATTATTTGCTCCATAATAAGTCACAGGCATCAGCTGAACAAAGAACATTATTTGGTATATCAGAGGCACAACGAATTTAGTCTGCGTTAACGTAATTACTCATATTTGAACGTGATATCTTCATTCGCTACTGTATCTTTAGTAAATATATTTTATTTATATTTAAATGCTTAGAAACTAATCTAAGGTTGTTTTCATACTTAATAGAGATCCAAAGAACGAAGCGTTTTCCCCTTTTGCCTTTAATGTCTTCAATACAATTTTACTTCCACTCAAGGATTCCTCGTCACTGTATGCAAACGTACAACCTCTCAAATCTAATAAAGTGTTAACGTTGTGAGCCCTGCAATTTAAAATCACTTTTTCTTATTTAACAAATGACAATAATTTCTTACAACTTCACCGAGTGGAACTCGATCGTGTAATAAAATAGAAGTTAGAAACACTCGTTATCAGGAAACTTGACATGCTTGATAACAATTAATTTATCTGTATATTTATTTTTAGGATATTAAATACAATTTTTAGGAATACAACACATTGCTTATAGTTTATTGTATCACATAATACATTATTAAATAAAATAAATATTTATTATAAATTATTTATTATTGGCTGTGTACAATAATGGCAGCTACATAAGAAACGTCTTCAATTTTGTTTAGGTCCAAATTCTTAACATTTGAAGGTCTTTACAATTTTTAAATATCTTTGGAGGGAAATGAATATATGCAGTTCGTTCAAACCGATAGGGATGGAATGCACAACCATCCTTTGTCAGCAGTCCAAGGCCTCAAATTTAACTTAATGTTAATAGTGAATACACCTTTGTGGCGCAGTGGAACAGTACGCCTGACGAAGGCTATGGGTTCAATGGCTATCATTATTTCTCTGATATAAAAGGCATCATTGAGTTAGATCGCTATTCAGCGCCCATAATTTTAAATAGGTCGCAAAGTGAATGAAACATTTTAAGCTTAACACTAAGTTCGCTACCTTATACTGTTAAACACGTAATCGTTTAAAATTAAAAAATATATATCTATAAATTTAAAAGAAGTCCTTACTTTTTATCACAGTGTATAATTATATCTGAAAAGTAGCCTGGCCTGTTTTCTACATTCATTTGATGGGCAAACACCGGCGTGACCGGGAGTAGCTCGATGGAGGCATTGTTGGTGTCGCGCAACTTCATGTACGCCGCCGCAGTCATAAAAGCTATGGATATGTTTAAATTAAATATTCGATTTGTTAACAAAAGATAAATGATAAAGGTGCCAAAGAACAACTGATCTTGGTTTGTAGAAGTTCAGAGTTTATTCCCGCCGAGGATGTATGTTAAAACATTATAAGTGCCAGCTAATTAGTTATACAACCTTTTATTATTTATGTAAGTATTATAATAATTTAGGAAACACGGACTTTTTAATGTATGTTATAGTTATATCTATATTTACTTATGTAAGTCCGCCTCGTTTTAATCTCATGTGAAACAATTGAAGGCACACTGTTGAATCGTGTTGTCCCACTGGGTGTGGGGCAGTCGGAAGTTTTCAATCTATATATACTTATAATAAAATCGTAAGGGATCGGTGTCTGTACAAGGAAGATGTATAAAAAAATTATATTGGTGGCATTTAATAATTTGTGTGTAGAACCAAAAATGATGATTTTTAAAGTTTTTGTCTGTTCACGCCAATCCCAGGAACTACTTAACCGATTTAGATGCAGTTTTCGCTATTGTATTTTGGAAAATTTCGCTTAACATTCAGTATCTGTTTTATTTCAATAGGTTCATAAATAAAAAGGTGTCAATATAAACAATGTTTTTAGATAACTTCATATGAGTAATTCAGATGAAAACAATAATATTTGTGTAGTACAAGTGGGCGACATGTCGCTAGTTGTATATAAAATTCTAATAGTAAATACATAAATAACATACCTAAGTCTATTTTATTGTTGATAAACGGGTCGGGTCGTCCAGAGAGCGGGCCAGGATTTCGGCTCTCATATTGTAACACCGTGTGACAATCAATAGCTGTTTCCAAGAGCTCCAAAATTAATTCATACAACTCCACTGGATGTGTCGGACACATATAAGTTATAACACGAAGGTCTTGTTTTTCGCCAGACATTTTATTTTAAATGTGATTTGGAAAGGAACTAAATATGAATAGCTCGCGTCTGCTCAAAGCAATGATCGAGTTGTTTATAAAATGAAAGTTAATAATTAAATTGTTTACTTATATTTTGATAAGTGATAATAGTAGCACGCTAAGTTCACGATTCTGCCCGCTTTCAACTATCTATAATATTATAGCTGTAAGAGAAGGTAGGTAATGTTATTATGACGCGCAAAGCACGTTTTAGACGCGTGTGCGATATCCTGTTACGTATGTACATGTAGGTGAAAACGCGATACGTATTTACATCTATCGGCTTTGCTTGTGTTGTGTATTATTTTACCAGTTGTATAGGTATAGTGTAGCTTACTGTGCTTAGATAATTTTATATAATACTAGTGGATGCGCGCAGCTTCGCCGGCTTGTTTGCACCCCTAGGATTGAATTCTAATAAACCATGGAACACTTGTTCAATGAAATATTTTTAAGAGTCTAAATTTCAAATTTTATAAGCATCTAAAATTTAAAGAGAAAAGTCTTTAAATCGTCACCGATTTTTATAAAATTCACAATACTATCGATTGGTGTGAACTATCGATTGTTGTGAACTATCGATAGTATCGATACTTTTCTGACTGGGAGTGCGATACTATCGATAATATCGATAGTCCTTCTATCGGACAACTATCGATAGAATATCGATAGTCTATCGATAGTCCACTGTCGATCGGCAACACTAATATGTTCCTTTCCTTGATCTGTGGTCTGATTCCCAGGTGAAGCATTTGTTTATGTTCTACTATTCTTAATTACCAAAATAACAATTTTAACATTTAATAAATACTTTTTTAATAATATAAATTCTATATGGTGTGTTAAATAAAACAACAAATAACTATAGTAGGTATAATCTTAATACACATATTTCATATGTTCTTATTTTTTTGGTAATATTTTCTCTTCTATCTAAATATGTATATTTTGTAGATATTAGACTACAAAAATGGGTAAGGATGATGTTTCTAACAAGAAAAGACGCAAGATAAATACAAGCTCAACGGCCGATAGTACAAAACATTCACCAATTGAAATATATAAGGTTAGAATTATTTCTACCTAATATCATTTTATCAAAATACTGTAATTACACTAGTGTCTAACATTTTTTTTGCAGAAAGTGGTAGAATTTGAGGAATCTGAAGCTCAATTACGTTCAGCAGAAAAGGATGCAGTTTTATTTAAAAAGATATGTCAAGATATAAGGCAGTTATTTGCTGATATTGCTGAATTAAAAGCTAAATCCACAGACGAGGTAAAAGAATATTACAATAATGGATAGGATGATATAATAATTTATATAATAACAATTTTACCCTATTAAATTGATATTCTTTTAGGCAAAAGAAAAAATAAAAGCGAAGAGAATAGAAGCGTCATTGCATCTCGTAGCATTGAAAAAACTTAATCGTTTAGAAAAAGTACGAACACGCGGGGGACGTGATGCATTACATAAAGAGAAACAAAGAGTAGACTCTACACACTTGTTATTGCAAAATCTCTTGTATGAAGCTGATCATTTAAATAAAGAAGTAACCAAGTGCTTGCAATTTAAATCAAAAGATGAGGAAATTGAATTGGTACCATTAGAAGAATTTTACAGGAATGCTCCGACTGATATTTCACGTTCAGTAAGTAGACTATTGTAAATTTAACAGTTTATAATTTTATTGTTTTTTAATCTGATATGGCTGTCATACAGCCAAAACAAAAGGTGGTATTGATTTTAGCTACAACTCCACGAGAATTAGGTGAAAATTAGTAAATGAAGTGTTTTATCATTAGGTTTTCTTTTTTTTTTACTTTGCTATAAGTAGGAGTATGCAGTGTAAGGCTTATTACATTACAGGAAATTACTAAAACAGATGAGCACCAGCTCCAATTGGCAAGACTTGAATGGGAATTGCGTCAACGAAGAGAATTATCTGGTGCTTGCAGTGAACTGGTGGCATCCAAAGAGAGAGTGGCAGCTGCCATAGCTGCTGCTCGCTCCAGGCTAGATGCATTAGCACCACATTTACGAGATGTGCTGAAAGCTACTAAACCATTGCAAGAATGTTTAGCACTTAGATTAGATGAAAAACGCGATGAATCTAGAGCAGCAGGGCTACTGCCACCACCCTTATTTTTACTTTATGCTAATGCTAGTGCATATTCAGATGCTCTTGGTGCAAAAATCATAACTGTTGGTATGTATGATATATAACATTTTAAAAGGAATTTAGAAATAACATGGTAGTTTTTGTATACATTATTTTAAATGTTTTAGGCATCTCTGGAGATGAAGATGAAGCAAAGAGGTTAGAACAGTTAACTCACATTGAAAGTGAATTAATTGTTTCAAATGATTCAGATTCTGACCAAGACAATAATGATGAAGATCAAAGAGATAGCAAGAAAAAGAGACACCACAGAAGCACAAAAATAACAAAAGAAGAGAAAGCCGAAGCTAAAAAGAAGGAAGTACTTAAAAAACATCCATTGAATGTAATAATATGCATTAAAAACTCTGAAGGTACTGCAGTAAACTTAATCTTTTCATATTTGCTTCATCTCAAAATAACAGTTGTTAAGTTTATGATGGAGCATCCTAAGCCTATTACTGGAGTTTCTGCTGCAGATGTATTAAACGCTGATAGCATACTCAATGAATTATATCCAAGCGACAATGGTCATGACTCCCCACACCCAGCTACTGTATACCTCTTGAACTCTGCTGGGATAACTGAAGAATTTCAACAATTTATTCCAGAAATTGGCAAACCTTACATATGGGCACAAAGAATGTGTGGCTTAGATTTCATGGCAGTTTCAGTAGATGCACAAAAAGCATCTAAAAACATACAACCTTGCCAAAGTCTAAGTGTTGCTAGTGTTGAAAATTTTATTTTCACTTTGAAGAAAAGACTTAGATCTAGAATAGAACTTATGCAGGAGTTGCAAGATCTTGAGTGTGGTAAAATTCTACCAACAAAAGGAGTGTCATGCCCTATTAGACTATCAGGTACTCTGACCCAGTGGCAGACAGTTGGGTGGCCTGAATACAGTCAAGCACCATCAACTTCATTTGTAATATCAGAGGGTTTAGTGATGAGTGACAACATGTTATATCGTGCAATTATTACAAGGCAATCAGCTAAACTTGTAGCTCTTGTAGCCATTAGTAATGACTATCCCAAAAAGGCACCTATATTTTCATTAACTTTACATTGGAATGGAACCCATCACACAGGCACTGATGATGATATAAGAGACATAGAAAGGATAATCAATACAGACTTGGCACAAGATGAGAATGTACACTGTACTCTTTCTACACAAATGATGAAATTGCTAACTTGCTTAGATATTCTATTGGAGACTATGGGATCCTCAGAATTTCCCCCAGATAAAGTAATGCTTAACCCTGTCCGTGGACGTAATAGAATGAAACCATATAAGTATTTAAAACAAGGTGTTGGTGTTTTCATTCAATATTGATTATTCTGATAAAATAAATATTTTACATTTATAATGGTGTTCTTATTTTCTTAGTTAGCTTAGTTATCGAAATATTTAATTTAAAATAAAGGTAATAATTATAAAAACCAAATCACTTTAATATTACAACAGTCTTTATTTTTATTTTTGAAAGCATGTTTATGAAAAAAATACATAGTTATGATCACAATTCGGCAATATTATAATTTGCGGGGTTGAAATACAAACACAAGATTTATACTGTTTATTTCTCAAAAATACTTAATTATAATCATAACTTAACCTAAAAATGCCATATTGTTATTGGTCAATAATGAGATCTCTATAACAATAATATGTCCATATTAAGATATTTTGTATTATTTGATTTACATAACACACTACAAATTAGTAATAATAAAATGTTAATACAATTATGAAATAATTTTGTAATTCCAAACTACATCTACTCTATATTTTTTTTTATTTTTTTTAGTTACAATTTTTTTATTTTCTAGTGTGGACGACTAAATTGATACTTTGATGTGCTTAATTATTAGCAGAAATCTGTTTATTTTGTTCATGTTGCAATCACTTTCATTAAATGAATTTGGATGGCTACTACAAAATATGCTCATCACAAAGTGCTGATGTCTCACATCTTGGACTAATGTCACTTAAAAAACTGTTACTGTGAAGTTGACAGTGCTCCAAATAATGAATGAAATAAGTCTATTTCATAATTTCTTTCACGATTGCTTTTTGTTATCTTTATAAATGTGTGTGATACAGCATGCATCACTGTAACATGTAACAAGTAGTATTACATGCACATGTCTAGTTCATGGATATACACAAAGCAGCACTATAAATCTTTACAGTGTAATATCTATAATGTTTCTACATAAATCTACCGCTGCCTGCTTGAAATCTCTATATATAAAAAAATATAACTTACTATTGCAATCTCAAATAATTCTCTAGACTTCAGTTATCTGTACGACAATGAGTTTAAATCGATATCATCCACTTATATATTTTTTACACTTTTTATAATAGTTTATCACTGCAAGTCATTCTTTAAACAAAATAAAATCACTTCTCGTCTTGCGTTTTGTGTACTTAATTCTAAGCAAAGAGGGCTTAAAACATTATGAGATCCCAGTTTCTAATTTTGCATCCATGATTTTTCTCGGTCCTTTGAGACAGTTGAGTCGTCTTTGTACTGCGTCTCTATCTGTAAGTATAGAAAAATATTATAATCCTTTTATTTACTAAAATGAGTAGAGTTACAGCTAAAGATGTAGAAAATCTTAAAAAAATATTATTTGATATAACAAAATAAAAAAAAAATCATATTACTTAATAATAGCACAAGAGGCGTGGGTTCACCTTAAAAAATGTACAATGTAAATATTACTATACACCGACCCGAACGAGGCTTCGCCCGCTTAAAATGATTATTTCATTATAGCCAAATTCAACAAAATCTTTTCATAAAAATTAATAACCTGTGACACTAATTATTAAATCTGTTCAGCTGTTTTTTTACTTGAACGTGGAACATCCATCTTCACACTCTCACATTTATAATATCAAAGGCAGAAAAATTGGTGGTTATGATCTCAATAACTGAATTAAGTTGGTTATAGAGACGGTTGGAGAGCAGCGGCACGGTGTCTGACTGTAAACGCGGCGGTTGTGGGATCAATTACCACTCAAGAAAATTTATACGTGGTAACAAAGTAAAACTTCAACACAAACAAAAACGATTTACATTTAGAGAGCGTGGTGCGGTGATGCGGATGCAGCGGGTGTCGCTGCACAAGCGAGTGCAGCAACACTTGCGCGGACATGTACCGACGTTCGCACTCTTTCACGTCACCGAACAGCTCCTCGATGGCGGCCATTTGACACTGTTTATATGTAGATGGAAAGTTAAAACTTACATATGTATTCATAATATTATAAACTTCTATAATAATAATATAAATATTATTATTATACAAGTTTATATTTATATAAAAATATTTATTAGATTTAGTACATGACAATAACTAATGAAATTGGTAATAACTGTATTAGTTCGCATAGTAATGGATCTAATATTTATTAATATTAGATACATAACTTATCACTATTTATGAAGTAAAAAACATCAAGAAACTGAAAAAATATAAAGCTTAAGCCCGCAAATCTTAGGAAATACTAGTTCAAATTGAAAAATCTTTGTGTTGGATAGCTCATTTTTTGATAAATGATCTATATAGTCTATGTGTTGAGGTCAGAGTCAGGGTCAACAGATCAGTTCCATATTATGCCTCAATTCTTAGTTATTTGCTACCTTGGTGAAGTTGCAGACAGAATCTAGTATATTATAAAAAAGTTATTCTATCAAATACAAATAATCATAGTATATTATATATTAATATCTATTAAATATACCATTTTTACCTAAATTTAATTACTATTTAATAATCTCTCATTTATAGATATGAATAGTAAAATAATTAACACATTCAACGCCAAGAAAAAATATGCATCTTCCCGTGCAGGTCATGTCAGTCGGTGATGGTCGACAATTAGACTTTCCGTTCGGGCCATGTCAGTCAGTGCTGACCGCGGCTTTCAAAAATTTTCGATTCATTCATACAGGCCGTAGGGCACTGCTATTAAAATAAAAGCCATATTCATGGACCCACGTGGCCCACGACAAAAAGTCTTAGAAAAATGTCCCCGTATGGTAACAAATAAATAAACACATTCATGTCAAAACATATGTTTTGAATTTGGATGGAACTGTGATTTTTGCTTAGCCTCAAGGGATAGTATGCTGTTGGTCAGCACTGACCGCGTTGGCAGTCAATTTTATTAATTTTGCCTCTAAAATTTCAATAACTTAATTGTTTTCACTAAAATAAGAGATGAATCATCAGATAACTATGTTTGTCATTATATTATCAAGATTTCTAGTAATTGATTATAAATGAGATCATTGATTTTTTTTTACTGAAACAAATATTTACCAGTTCGATAGCGTGTTCGTAGAGAATTTTATCACACACTGCAGGTGTAACACGCGCTTCATGCAGTCTCTTTGATTCGTTCAAGATCCATTTATATTTTCCGTTCATTAGTGAAACAACTGAAAAAAAAATGAAGAAATAACTGTTGAAAAAAATGTATCAGTTAATAAAATATTCTTATATAAAATATAAAAACTCATGACATAGGTACATACCGTTGCGCACTTGCGGCGTGGGCTGTAACGTGCGCGAGCGGTAATGTGCGGCGGCGAGGCGCAGTCCGGCCGCCAGCGCCTGCATCGCCTGCACCAGCAGACCGAAGCGCACGCTCTCGTTGCAGCGCTCTGGATTATAAATGTAAGAATTATATTTCAGTTAACTTTTGCAATTATGCTGCTGCCGGTTAGAGCGCCTGACTGTAAATTCGACAGTAGTGGGTTCAATTCTCGTTTGAGGGAATGCAAAGTAGACAAAGCTCGGCGTTGAGTTCCGTCATTTAAAACAAATGCCTCAAAAATTGGGCGAGTTGAGAAGACGAAGTTACTGTTATATACGGAATACAGTGTGAAGTTAAAAAATAATTAAAAGCAAGTACCATCCGATGTGTCCATGAGCGCGGCGAGCGGCGCCCCGCACGACATGGCGAGGTCGGACAAAAGCTCCGCGAGCATCAACACGAAGTTCAACTGCGAGAACACCTTGCTATGCTCCTCCTGCATATACCAAACCCACTATTGAGCTTACTGGGTAATAATACTTTATACCTAATTATACCTTCTTATTTAAAAATAAGTAGAAAACTTTAAAAAAATAACCTGGTAACTGAAATGAGCGTAATAAACAATAACTAAATTAATCAATATTAGAAAAGTAAAACGCGCACAGAGACGCAGGGGACAAGCGTAATTGTAGACGCGACAGTTGTGGATTCGAATCCCACTCGATATTTAATATTTCATTTCCTCGTTCTAATAACGAGCCTTGGCGCGATCAAACCAACTCACAGCTAGTATAGTCTCCTCTTGCAGGTTGGGTATGTAGACGGGCGGGTCATGGTGAACCTTGAGACGCAGCAGCGACGCGGGCGACGCCTCGCCGCTCACCTTCAGCGCCATGGACAGCGGCGGCGACGTCCCTGCACACAGGCACACACCTTCCCATTCTTATTGTGAGTTTGTAGTATACATATATAGATAGACACATATTTATAGATCAAATGAGACTCTCAGGATCTCATTGTAATTATTAGTAACAAGGTTTTTTATAATACTTGTTGTGTGATAGTAAATTAATTTAAAACTTTAAAAAAACTATTTAATATGTAATTATAACATATGATTTCATTTTACCTGATCTGTTATTCGTGGGGGAGACTTGCCACAGTGAGGGTGGTGGGGAACTCCCAGAAGCACTTCGTCGTCGAGCCGAAGGAGGAGTCCTCATTGTAAATGGCACCTATAAATATTGGTAGATTACTATTATCATGTATACAAAGTAAATAAATCTTCTTTATATATTTTGTATAAATAGTCTAACTGATCGAGTCAATAATTTATGTTACTTATATTTTAAAGTCAAATAGAAAAGATTATCTTTCAAGTTACACAAATATAAATATAATTTGATACTATGTCGTAACGCCACCACAGTTACAGATTTGGCGGTTTTTGAATGTCATTTTATACAAAACCTTACCAAACCTGCACTTGAAAAAAATGAGTAGTTTTTAAAAGAAAACTGTAGCTACAGTTGCGTTAGTACACTCACAAGTACCTATCATAACAAATCACAACTTAAGGTAACATGCTACATCACAAAAAAAGTTTAAAGTTATTTATTATCAACAATAAGATCGTGGACGTATATGATAAATGAATAATAAATGTATCTCACAGTGGGTGGCGATAGGGATCCAATATCCGTCGCATTTCGGTTATGATTCGAGCGCAGCACGTCTATGGGCTGCGAGCGCGGCACGCTGCCCGCCGCCGCCCCGGACGTGCCCGCGCCTGACCCCCCACCCGCCCCAGCCGCCTGGCACAATGGAACACACTCCTAGCTGTTACTTGTTAGCCACTCGCGAATGCGGTGTAGGTACATATGGTTAAAATGAACTAACTAAGGGGCCATCTATCAATAATATCACACGAATTTTATGATTTTCACATTTGTGAGATACTCTACTTAGTGTGATGTATTTTATAATTGTACAATTAGAAATTATTCAATTAATACAATAGTTCCAAAATTTTTTTAACATTATAATTTGAAACATGATGTTACAAAATTTAGGACCTCTCCCCACTCTTGTCAAACAATGTGACACTTCGTTGACCTCCCTTAACGTATGAAGTTATTTAAAGATGGCCTCTAATTTAACTGCGTTATTTATTTAATCAAATGACATTAGCTATTGAAAATTATTGAGTAAAATTGACACAACATTATGAGCTCCAACAAATGACAAAAACACTAGCAACAGTCACTACAACAAACTGTTTTA